>PVKV010011192.1:10103-63231 GCA_004027835.1 Alouatta palliata
AAAAAAAAAAAAAAAAAAAATAGAAAAAGAAAAAAATACAAAAAAATTAGCTGGGCGTGGTGGTGGGTACCTGTAATGCCAGTTACTTGGGAGGCTGAGGCAGGAGAATCGCTTGAACCCGGGAGGCAGAGGTTGTAGTGAGCTGCGATTGTACCATCACACTCCAGCCTGGGCAGTAAGTGAGACTGCATCTCAAAGAAAAAAATAGTAATAAAATAAAATAAAAGATGAGATTCTGAAATTAGTGGTGATGGTTACACAACATAGCAAATATACTAAAATGGCTGAATTGTGTGCTAATTTAAAATGATGGATTTTATGTGAATTATATCACAAGAAAAAAATGCAAGGAAAAAATGCAGATGAGAGAAAAAAACTAAAGTGACTTGTAATCTACCTGCACTAAAAACTGACAAGACTCCCTGGAAGTCGGTCCTTCAGACAGCTTCCTACACGGGTGCAGAGATTTATTTTCATTATTCTATATACACTGGTTTATAACCTGGGTTTAAAAAAATTATTTGATTTAATTAATTTATTTTTTTCGAGATGGAGTCTCACTCTGTTGCTCAGGCTGGAGTGCGAGTGGTGCAATCTCAGCTCACTGCAACCTCTGCCTCCCGGGTTCAAGCGATTCTCGTGTCTCAGCCTCCCGAGTAGCTGGGACAACAAGCGTGCACTACCACGACCAGCTAATTTTTTTATTTTTAGTAGAGACAGGGTTTCATAAGTTGACCAGGCTGGTGTCTAACCCCTGACGTCAGGGGCTCTGCCCACCTTGGCCTCCCAAAGTGCTGAGATTACAGGCGTGAGTCACCTCGTCCGACCTGTTTTTTTTTTTTTTTTAACAGAACTCAACATCCCCCCTTGGGTATTTCACAGACATCTCAGATCCATTTCTGAGATCATCACCCCCTCTTCGAACCTGGTCCTCCTCCGGTGACCACATGTTGAGCAAGGCATCCGTCCCTCAGTGCTCCTGGACACCACCAGGGAGCTACCCTGACCCTCTCTCCCGTGGGGCTGTTCTCCCCAACCCGGAGATCCATGGTCATGCCTTCCTCTCTTGTCCCTCCAACCCACATCTAATCAATGGCCACTCAATTTCCCAGGTCCTCGATGGTGTCTCTGCCTTCACCCTGCCTGCTCCAATCTGCACAGCAGCCAGAAGGACCCTTTAACCTGTGAATTGGCGGTGACACCCCAACTGGAAGATGGGCTGCACTTATTTGGTTGGTTGGTTTTTTTTTTTTTTTTTTTGAGACAGAGTTTCACTTTGTTCCCAGGCTGGAGTGCAGTGCTGCGATCTTGGCTCACTGCAACCTCCACCTCCCAGGTTCAAGTGATTCTCCTACCTCAGCCTCCCGAGTAGCTGGGATTACATGCGTGCATCACCACGTCCAGCTAATTTTTGGATTTTTAGTAGAGACCATGTTGGCCAGGCTGGTCTCGAACTCCCGACCTCAGGTGATCTGCCTGCCTTGGCCTCCCAAAGTGCTGGGATTACAGGTGTGAGCCCACGAGCCTGGACTGGGCTGCATGTTTTTTTTCACTTAAACATCAATGTCCTGTAGCAGAAAGACCTGGATCCTCTGCTCCTCTGATTGCCACCAGGGGATCAGGGAGCAAATTCGAGCCCTTCATCCGGTGGCTCAGGCTCAAGCGTTTCCAGCTGATGTGGGCAGGGACCTTTTTAGCTGAAAATCAGGTCAGGAAGAGGAATGGCTGGTCCCAAGACCCAGCACTTTCTCACATGCTGTCCCCACACCACAGGGGTCCAGAACACTCCACCCACCCTTCCCCACGCAGTCCCAGACTTCTCCCTTCTTGAGAAAGCACATTCTCCCCCTGGCTTCCAGGACTACCTCCTGGGGGTCTTCCCACCTCACCACTGGCACCTCTGCTGTCTCCTGGACCTGACCTTCTCGGCCAACACTCTCTCACTCAGTGACCTCATGCTGTCTCGACTTTAAAGGCCATCTCTGCCAGGATGGCTCCCAGCGTATACCTACAGCCTGGACCTGTCCCTGAACTCCAGACGCCTGTGCCACCTGCTTCCTCCCATCTCCACTTGGACATCTAGTAAGCATTTCACAGTTCACCTGTCTGCAGTAAGATTCTAGCTCTTCCTGCCTCCAAACCTATCCACTCCCCATCTCAGCAAATAGAAACCCCACTCTTCCATATGCCCGGCTCAGAAACCCCGGCTTTGTCCTCGAGTCCCCTCTCTCACACCTTCCAGCCCCCATGTCTCTCCTGCCTCTAAGCATACTCCATCCACTCCTGCCTTCCCCTGAAGCCCCTGCCCAGGCTGAGCCCCAGTCCCCAGGAAGTCTCCGGATGGGGATGGACTTGCTGGCCTGGAGGACCTCATTCTGCAGAGGTGGAATGGGCCCCCGCTGGAGGGATCTGGTGTAGACTTGGGAGCAGCATGTCCCAACCTTGACCAACTCAGAGTGGACGGCAGTGAGGAGATCCTGCTCTCACTACCCTCAAAATGTCACTGAGCCTAGCCAGTTCCCTCTGTATCCTCCACGGCCACACTACACCTGGCCAGCGCCACCTCCTGGCTGATGATACAGTGACCTCCAATGGGTCCCCATTCCTACCTGTCTGTGTATGAAGTCAGTTCTCTCTGCAGCTGCCGCCCAGGGGGCCAGCTAAGCACATTAGATCCCTTGAGTCGGGAGTCTGACCTCGCCTCCCCAGTCTGTGCCTTGCCCTCTAAAGCCCGCCTCACTGCACCCCTGCTAGGCCACACAGGAAGCTGCACACGGGCCAGCTGGGCTTCACCTGGGCTCTGCCACAGGGCCCGGCGATGCTCCCCCTCTGCTCTCAGTGAGGCTTGTTCTCCAACAAAAATCACACACCTCCTGCCCTCAGCCCTTCGCATTTTCCTCCCTGCCTCATGTTTCTTCTTTCACCTGTGCAATGCATTCTCCGCAAGGCATGTTGATGATTTCTATGCTGCTGCACTTTTGCGTGTTGGTTATTGCTTATGGCACTCTCCCCTCACAATTGTAAGGTCCGTGATGGCAGGGATCTGGTCTATGTCCCCAGAGCCCTGCACATAGTAGGTGCTTAGTAAACATGCCTTGGAGGATGGGATGGATCTGTGAAGTCCCTGAGTTCCCTGGCAGGTGCTCCCATGTATGTTCCCCACCCTCTCCGTTCCTCGCGTGGTGTTTGCTGCCAATGAGATTTTGTGGTCGCTGTGCAGCAAGTCGAGTCAGATCCATGAGCTCCCATGTCGGTCTCAGTGCCCAGCACGGCGCCTGGCACAGGGGCAGTGAGCAAGAAACACAGGATGAGCACCTGAGTTTCTTTTGTGTGTGTGAGAGTGTGTATGTGTGTTAGTGTGTGAGTGTGTGTGTGTGTATGTGTTGAGACAGGGTCTCATCACGCAGGCTGGAGTGCAGTGGTGCAAACGGGGCTGACTTCGGCCTCCACCTCCTGGGCTCAAGCAATCCTCCTGTCTCAAGTAGCTGAGAGCCTCTCGAGTAGCTGAGAGGCTCTCAAGTAGCTGAGACTACAGGCATGTGCCACCATGCCTGGCCCTTCCTTCCTTCTTTCCTTCCTTCCTTCCTTTCTTTTTTCTCTTCTCTTTTCTTTTCTCTTCTCTGTGTGTATGTATGTGTGTGTGTGTGTGTGTGTGTGTGTGTGTGTGAGAGAGAGAGAGAGAGAGAGAGAGAGAGAGAGAGTCAGGGTCTCTCTCTGTCATCCAGGCTGGAATGCAGTGGCACGATGACAGCTCACTGCAGCCTCGACCTGCTGGGTTCAAGCGATCTGCCCACCTCAGCCACCCCAGTAGTTGGGGCTTAGGCATGTGTCACCAAGCCCAGCTAACTTTTAACATTTTTTTTGTAGAGATGAGATCTCCCTGTGTTGCCTAGGCTGGTCTCAAACTCCAGGCTCAAGTAATCCTCCTGCCTCGGTCTCTCCAAGTCCTGGGATTATGGGCATGAGCCACTGCACCCGGCTTGAGCACCTGGGTTTCTATAGGGCTTTAACTACTACCACTGTCATCCCGCCAGGCCCTGGTCCCCATGCGGGCTCTACCTCCTCCCAAGCAGGATGCTCAGCACAGTTTGGTCAACTCTGAGCCCCCCACTGTGGGCCCCTCACTGCCATTCACTCTGAGCTGGTCCTCAAGGTTGGGACGTTCTGCTCTCAATTCTACACCAGATCCCTCCAACTGTGCCCACCTCCTCTGCAGAGCCAGCTTCCCAAGCCAGCAAGTCCATCTCCATCTGAAGACTTCCTGGGGCCCAGGGCTCAGCCTAGGCAGAGGCTTCAGGGGAAAGCAGGAGTGCATGGAGAATGCTTAGGGGCAGGAGAGATATTGGGGGCTGGTGGGCACTCTGCCCGCCTCAGGGTTCCTCTGAGCTTTCTGGACTCTCCGATGTTAGAACACTGTGGGAAGAAGGGAGGAAAAGAGACCTGGCTCCTGCCTCATCCCTGCTGCCCCGGTGGAGGGCTACCTCGTCCTCCCTGCTCGCTCCCCCACCCCCGGGCTCCAGCACGGGTAGTCATTCCCTCCCCAGTCCTTCACTCATTCACAGAGATTTGCTGGGTAATTAGGACACCTCAGGGGCCTTCTAGGTGCTGGAGATGCCTCTGCCCTCTGGGAGGGTGTTCTCCCAAGGAAGAGACAAACAGGATGCAGAAAACAGGTGACATTTGTGATGGATGCGAAGGAGAGAAACTAAAGCTGGAAAGGAGGATGGGAGAGGTCTGAAGACGTTCTGGCATTTTGGATGAGGTGGCCGGGGAAGGCCAAGCTGGACTTACACCCTGGACCTACCCCCCACGCCAATCCACGGGCCTCTGTCCATCCAGGTGGATGGAGCCTGTCACCCCAGCTTCAGCTCAGAGAAACAGCTCTGAACAGCTCTGACCTATCACTCTCTACTGAAGTCCCTTCAGGCGCGCTGGCGGGCAGGGGCCCAGCTCGTTGTCGAGGGGCTTCTCCAGGCCTGCCCGGTGAGCCCTGCCTTTCTCCCAGGTCCTCTGCGCCTGTAGCCGTGGGCAAGCTGGGGAGCTCTCCCTCGGGCGTGCAGGCCTCCCCGCCTCTCCAGGTTGCCAAGGCCAAAACACTTCTCCATCCACCCCTGCTTCCTGACCCTAGGCTTGGAGGTCACCTTCTCCTAGGGCGAGAGTAGGCGTCCCCACCGCAATCTGCGGCACTCGGCACAGCCCTGCCCGCCCTGCGAGGGCCAGGGCGCTCTTGTCCCGTAGGCCGCAGTGTCTCTGGCCCCCCCACGAATCCGTGTCAAATGAATGAATGCCTCATTCGCGTCCGATCTCCGGGCCCTCCCCGCCGCGGCGGGGGCTGCAGCGCCCGGGCTGGATTCGGGGAGGGGGTAGCGGGGATGGCCGCCCCCCCCACACCAGGGCCGTGATGAGCCGAGGGGACGCCCCTTTGGCGGGCTGGGGTCCCGCGGGCGGAGGCCGCGGCCGGGCGGGTGCGGGGCGGGAGGTGGCGCCGGGCGCTGAGTGGCGGCTCCAGGTCCACCCCTGGCGCGCGGGTGCGGGCGGGAGGCGGGAGGCGGGGAGCGCAGGGGCGGCGGCGGGCGGGAGGCAGCAGCGAGCATGTGCCGCGGAGCCCAGTAACCAGGGACGACCGCGGCCACAACGCGCCGGCGCCGGCGCCCAGCCCAGGCAGCCCCGCGCCGCGGCGCCCGGACCGCCCGGGCCTGCCCAGCGGCCGCCCCACGCCCCGGGCGCCCCGGCGCCGACAGCCGCGCAGCGCAGCGCAGCGCGGGCGCCGCAGACAAAGGCGCGGCCCCGGCCCGGCCCGCCCGGCCCAGCTGCTCCCGCTGGGAGCCCCGACCGGGTCCGGCCCGGGGGGCGGGGGCCGCGGCCGCCGAGGATGGGGAAATCCAACAGCAAGTTGAAGCCCGAAGTCGTGGAGGAGCTGACCAGGAAGACCTACTGTGAGTGCGCCCGGCCCCCGCCCGCGTCCCCCGGTCGCCCCCACCTCCGCCGCCCCCGCCCCGGGACCCGCGCGCTACCCGCTCCGCGCCGCCGCCTCCGCTCCGTCCTCCCCGCCCGGCCTCCGCCGCGGACCCCTCGGAGGCTCCCCGGCCGCGCCCCGGCCCCCCGCCCGGCCCCATTGTTCTGGCACCCCCAGCCGGGGAGTGAGCGCGCGCCGGTCGGCGTTCGCGGCGCCACCCCTAGGTCCGGAGGGGCAGCCCCAGCCCCCCTGCAGCCCCCTCTCCGCACAGCTGTCTCGACGGGCAGGGGGCGTGCGAGGGCGGGGCGGTGGTCCCGGGAGGGGGCGCCGGGCTGCGCGGAGCCGACCGGCAGGCGCGCGCAGTGCTGGTGATTCATGCATCACGATGCCGCCGCCGCGAGATTGGCCTGCCGCCCCCTCCCTGGCCCGATCGTGTGTGGAGGGGTGGGTGGCCAGACTCTTGGCACAGAGCTCGTCGCGCAGTGACGGCGGCGAAGGGTCCCTGGCACCCTCTGGGTTGCAGCACTTACAGGCTGGGTCCTCCCCTGGCCGCTTCTCCGTCTGCCAGACCGGGAAATGGGTTTATACAGCCCGGGCTATCTGGGTGGGCTGCGTGTGATCATTAGCTGTCCGGGGCAGCCCCGAGGAGGAGGGCCTGTCCTTTTTGGACGTCTCCAGATCAGTCTCAGTGTGTCTCCTTCCACTTGCCCAACTTTACAACTCTGCAGTCCCCTTGCAGTCCCAATTTCTCCATTCCAGGCTTTCCCCTTCCCTGCAGCCTCTCCGGAGGTGCGCCAGCATGCTAGGGGTTAATGGCACTGGGTCCAGACCACCCTGTCTTTCTTTGGGGGTGGCGAGAGGGAAGGCATCGGGGTCCAGAAGGACCTCCGCCAAGGTGTTTGACTCGGAAGTGGACAGTGGCTCTGGGCTTGGGTTGGAATTCGAAACCCATCCCCGGGCAGCTGCGTGGGCCTAGGCCCTCTGCACCAGCCCTGGAGGCAGCAGCTTGACCGTCAGCCCCTTGTGTTGATGGAGGCTGGGGAGGCAGCTCTTAGTGGTGCATTGCACAACCTCTGCTCCCCGCTTTCCCCCACTCCATCGGTCTTCTGGGCACGTTTGCAGCTCTGTCCAAGCCCACGCTTCAGCTCCATGCCCCTCACCCAATGTGATTGGAACAAAGGGGGCTTTCCTGAGCGGGTGCCAGTCGTCTGCGAGGTGCGGGCCCTTCTCCTGTGGAATCCTGAAGCATGCAGCTCACATCCCAGGAGCTGCTCCTGGAAGGGGTGAAGCCCCCCGGCCCAGGGGCTGCTCTCACTCTCTCTCCAAGGTGGGGGGGTGGGTGGCCCATTGCAGTCTGGCTGCTGTTGTGTGAGATTCGCTGGGTCCTCCCTCAAGCTAAGTCCAGATGTGGCCCGCCGCCAGCAGGTGGGACTTCCTGGGTCCCTGTGCCGGGGGAGGCTGAGGACTCAGTGGGCTTCACCGGGAGTGGTGGGCATGGGCTGCCCGGGATGCCTCCATCATGGTGGGGCAGGGGAGTGAAGCTAGGTTTCCTGCTCATTGAGCATGTCACGTGCCAAGCTTTTGGCATCGTTAGCACCTTGACTCCGCCACGACAGTTCTACCAGGCTGCATGCTGCTACGATCTCCATTTACAGATGGGGAAACTAAGGCTCAGAGGGACAAAGTGGCATGCCTGTGATCCAACAGCTAGTGACCAGGCAGTGTCAGGACTCAAATTCTGGTCTGTCCTGCTTCAAGGCTAGTGAGAGACCTCAGAGCTCATGCTAAGAGCTCTTCTGGGCCGGGAGCGGTGGCTCACGCCTGTAATTCCAGCACTTTGGGAGACTGAGGCAGGAGGATCACTTGAGGTTGGGAGTTTGAGACCAGCCTGACCGACATGGAGAAACCCTGTCTCTACTAAAAAAAAATACAAAATTAGGCGGGCATGATGGCAGGTGCCTGTAATCCCAGCTACTTGGGAGAGTGAGGCAGGAGAATTGATTGAACCTGGAGGTGGAGGTTGCAGTGAGCTGAGATTATGCCATTGCACTCCAGCCTGGGCAACAAGAGCAAAACTCCGTCTCAAAAAAAAAAAAAAAAAAAAAAAAAAAAAAAAGCTCTTCTGGGTGTCTGTTTCTGGCTTTTGCTAGAAACCCACGATGGTGGATTCTAAATGAGAAGGGCCTGGGGTGATCGTCCTGCCCGGCCCCCTCCTCCAGGCGGATCTGTCAACTTTGAGAAAAGTTGAGTCAACAAAGCTTTGTTAGGAGCTGGCCCTTGTGGTGCTGGGCTGGGCTATTTTTAAAGGCCTTCAGAGACGTGGAACAGTTTTGGGCAGGCAGAGTTGGCCTGGGTACTTTTCCTCTGTAGAAGGCCTTATTAGGGGTGGGCTGCTGGAGGTGGCGGTGGGTTCATTGGCCTCCTGTCTGCCTCCCACACTGACGTCAGCTCCCTCAATGCAGGCCCTTGTGTGTGGCACTCACAGCTGTGTTCCCCCCATGTGTTGGCCTTTGGTAGGTCCACAGAATGAAAAGTCTCCAAACAGGACAAGCAGAGAAAGCCTCCAGCTTGCTCTCTGGCCCCCATATGGGCTTCCTTCTGATGGGGAGTGGAGCCATCTGCTCTTTGTTCTGGGGGATTCTGTGTATGGGGTCAAGAGGAGCTCCCCAGGAAGGACTCTCAAATATCAGAATCTCCTGGTTGATTAACACACACTGGGCTGCCCTCCCAGATTTCCGATTCTTTAGGTCTGGCTGGGGCCCAGGGATTTGCATCCTTGACACATGTTTGTGGTGCAGATTGTGGCCCTGGGGAGCCCCGATTGAAGACCACAGTTCTGGTGTATTCTGTGGGTCCTAGCCTACCGTGTGCACAGCTGGCCACAGTGCCCAGGAGGCCCACAGGGGAGCCACGGGTCCACGTCACTGCACTGGGCAGTGTCCTTGGTGGGTGACTGGCTCTGTCTGTGGTAGTCTGTGTGTGTGCAGAAGAAGGAATGTTCTAAAGGTTCCAGGAGTGTGGTCCTCACTGGACAGGCCGGGATTCTGTCTGGCTCTAGCCCTAACCCGATCCTCAGCCTTCCACCAACAATAGGCTAGGGAGAGGTGGACGGGGTCGCCCTGCAGCCAAGACTTAGACGGTGGCGGTCAGCGTTGCGGATGGCCCAGTTTCTTTGAGGTCTGGCCCATGCTCTTCCAACCTGCTGGTGAGGCTGCTGGCTTCCCTGTGTGCCTGGCTGTGGGATGGGCCGGTCCCCTCACCTAACTGAGCCTCTGTTTCCTCATCTGCAAAGTAGGTGTGCTCATGGTACCTGACCCGAGGGGATGTGAGGAGTCAGTGGGATAACTCATGTGCAGCGTGGGGCCTGCTGCGTGGCATGGGATGTGGGGTCAGTAAATGCCAGGGATTGTTAGTAATGTTTATTTGTTCTTCATTTTTGGAGACAGGAACTGACTCTGTCACCCAGGCTGGAATGCAGTGGTGCAGCCATGGCTCTCTTAAACCTTGACCTCTTGGGCTTAAGCGATCCTCCTGCCTCAGCCTCCCTGGTAGCTGGGATCTTGGGTGTGCAACGCCACACCTGGCTAATTAAACTTTTTTTTTTTTTTTTTTTTTTTTTTTTGTAGAGTTAGGGTCTTGTCCTGTTGCCTAGGCTGGTCTCAAACTCTTGGCCTTAAGCAATCCTCCCGCCTTGGCCTCCCAAAGTTCTGGGATCACAGACCTGAGCCACCGTTAGCAGCCTTAATATCATTTTGACCATACGATACAGCTTCATCTTTAACTGGGCTTTTCTGTGTTCTGTGGGCGAATTTCTTCTCTCCACAGAGGAATCTTCCTATGACCCCGGTCTTTGTGCCTGGCACACAAAAGAGGACCTCTGTGACTGCTGTGCCCGAATCCCAGCAGGGGCTGCTCTCACGTGCAGCGACCTCCCCAGCCCCACTGGTGAATCATGAAGCCGCCCTGGCCTGTTCCTCAAGTGCTCACTGTGTGCCAGGCACAGAGACAGAGGAGTGACCGAGAGAGACGGAATTCCTGCCCTCAGGAGGAAACCAGCCAGGTTGCCTGAACACTCGGGCCTAGGGGTGCAGGCCACTTGTGGTGGTCTGAGCTGCATCCACGTAAAGCCTTCTGAGACCACGGCAGGCCCAAGCTAGCCAGGCCCCAGAGGCAGAACCTCTACCCTCCTCCCCGCTCCTTCTCCTTCTTCCCAGGACATTTGCGGGCACTTCCTAGGGACCCTCGGTCCGGGACTCAGGGGTGGTCATTTCCTCCTTGTTGCTCTTGGTCAGCCCAGGCTCTACCTTGACCTTGCCTGCCAACCTTGACTCTCTTCTGCCTTTTCCCTGATGCACAGAATGGTACCTGGTACGCAGGAGCTTGTGGAGGGCAGGAGCCCGCGGCTGACGCCTCTGTGACCCAGAGCAGAGGATGAGTCCCTGGCTGCAGGTTGGGGTCGGCAGTTGGGCTCTTGGGTCTCTCTGGTTGTGGACTATTCTGGGGCCCATGAGGGTCCCTTCCTCTAGGGTGAGGAATATGCTCTGCTCAACCAGGGCGGGGCAGGCCACTGCCTTTGGGAAGCAGTAACCGGAGCCCATCTTGGTGGGACAAATATAGGGGTTGTGTGATGGCTGCATGGCGACACGGGGGGCCCAGAGCCAGGCACAGGGTGGAGCTCAAGGAGTGGAAAGGACCAACGCAAGGGAGCAGCTCCTGCGGTCCCCATGCATCACGTGTTCGTGGGAGTGAACCCAAGAGGCCTTTGCTTTCTCTGAGAGTTGAGCCGAGCAGCGGCAGGAGGGACTAAGGCGGACTCTCAGCATCAGGGCGGGCATCTGGGCAGGAGACATCACCTGCATTATTAGGAGGCGCCTCGATCCCCTAGGGTGTGGGGCTGGGTCCTCACTCCAGCTTGGGGACCTTAGGCAAGTCCCTCGGCCTCTCTGAGCACCAGTTTGCTCATCCGTCAGACATACCCGCCGACTCCAGGGATCTAAACAGGAGAAGCTTTGCAGTCCAGGGAGCGGGCCAGAAAGAGAAAGGGGCTGTTTGGCAGCAGAGTCCTATGGGGGAAGGAGGGCTCAGGGGCCAGTTCTGGGGTTCTGGCCTCTTCCTTGGGCAAGTGTCGTCTCACGGACTTCACTTTCCTCCTCTGGAAAATGGGTGGTTATGGAAAGCCTTGGCGTTGGGCAGGATTCTGGGCATATGAAGGGTTTAGCCTGGTACCTGGTTCTGAGGGGAACCTTTATTTATTTATATTTATATTTTAATTTATTTTATTTAATTAATTAAATTTTTTTTTTGAGACGGAGTCTCACCCAGACTGGAGTGCAATGGCACGCTCTCTGCTCACTGCAACCTCCACCTCCCAGGTTCAAGCGATTCTCCTGCCTCAGCCTTCCGAGTGGCTGGGATTACAGGTGTGTGCCACCATACTTGGCTAATTGTTGTATTTTTAGTAGAGACGGGGTTTCACCATGTTAGTCAGGCTGGTCTCGAACCCCTGACTTTGTGATCCTCCTGCCTCAGCTTCCCAAAGTGCTGGGATTACAGGTGTTAGCCACCATCTGCACCGCGCCCAGCTTATATTTTTATTTTTATAGATATGGGGTCTCGTTATGTTGGCAAGGCTAGTCTTGAACTTCTGGCCTCAAGTGATCTCCCCCCGTCTCGGCCTCCCAAAGTGTTGTATTACAGGCATGAGCCACTGCGCCTGGCCATGAGGGGAACCTTTCAAAGCTCTCCTGGCGGCAGCTGGTCCTAGGGGTGAAAGTCTCCCGAGTCCAGGGCAGGAGGGCCAAGGGGGCCTGGGGCCGCCCCCTTGTGCAGAGAGGGAAGGGGTGGCTGGTGAATGGCAGGGACTCACCCGGGCCCTAGAGCCCAGCTACCTCCTCACAGCCTCTTCCTGCCCTTTCTGCCTCCTTGAGCTCCAGTTTAAATGGGACCCAGCTTCTCCCGTCCTTTCGCCAGCCCACAGGGTTTTCCCATCTCCCCATGTCAGGGGAAAGCCCTTTCCAAACCTGACGGAGGCCTTGGGATCAGACCCAGCTCCCCCTGCTCCCAAGGACTGTCTTGAGCCCCTTTGGGGCAAGGCGTGGGCATTGGCGGGGGGTGTCCTGTTAAGTGGGCCGGGGCTGTGTCAACCGCTGGGAGGTCACAGGAAGGAATTTGGACATTGTCTGGGATCTGTAGGGAGCCATGGAAGGGAGGTGTGGAGACACTAGATTCGGGTTTAGAAAGATTGTTGTTGGCTGTGGGCCACAGAATAGACTGAGGGGAAGAGGGGGGGTTACGGGGACTGGAGGTGATCATGGAAATGAACTAGGGTATCGGTGGGGATGATATGAAAGACAGATTCCAGATATATTTAGGAGGAAGACTCAGTAGGGCTTCATACATAATTTTATTTTCTTTCTTTTTTTTTTGAGACAGAGTCTCACTCTGTCGCCCAGGCTGGAGTCATAGAGGCGAGATCTCGGCTCACCGCAACCTCCACCTCCCAGGTTCAAGCAATTCTCCTGCCTCAGCCTCTCAAGTAGTTGGGATTAGAGGCGCGTGCCACCACACCTGGCTAATTTTTGTATTTTTAGTAGAGATGGGGTTTCACCATATTGGTCAGGCTGGTCTCAATCTGACCTCAGGTGATCCACCCCCCTTGGCCTCCCAGAGTGCTGGGATTACACGTGCGAGCCACCGCGCCCGGCCTCGTAGTTTTTATTATCGTATAAATTTGGGATTATCTACTTTTTATTTTCTAACTTAAAAAAACCTGACAGTTCCGAATGTTTGCCCAGGTCATGAACTATGCTTTTAAAGCATGATTTCTTCATGGTGCGTCGTCTGAACAGACCATACTTAATCCCGTCATTGGACAGTTAGGTGCTTCCTCCCACATTAAAAATGCCGTGATGAGCATCTTCAGTAAATCCTTCCACAGATGTCACTATACTAAATCTCTGCACTTATCTTTTCTTGAAGATAAATGGCCCAACATGGGGTTATGGAGTTAAAAGGCTGGGGACGTTTTGAAAGGCTTTTGATTAAAAATTGCTGAATTGCTCTCCAGAAAGGAAGGATGCTCCTATTTACATTTTCAGCCAAAGTAGGCGAGAGCATGCCTGTTTCTCTGCATTCTTGCCAGCACTGGGTATTAATGTTTTTCTTCATTCTTGCCAATTTTTTGGGGAGGAAAAGAGGTGGCTCATTGTCTCAACGTTTATTTATTTGATTGCTGTGAAACAGAATCCTAGAATCTTTCAGCTGGAGGACACTCTTGGGGCCAAGTAGTTCAATGCCCTCATTTTACAAGTAGGCAAATTAAGTGCCAGAAGGGTGAAGGGTCTTCCTCAAGGTCACACAGCAAATTCGTGGCAAGAACCGATTCCTTCCTGTCAGGGCAACACCCACTGTGCCAAGGTGGGTTGTCTGTTGGGATTCAGATAGGGATGTCTTGCCTTCTTTCTGTCTATCTGTCTGTCTGTCTGTCTATCTATCTATCTATCTATCTATCTATCTATCTATCTATCTATCTATTGAGATGGTATCTCACTGCGTCACCCAGGCTGGAATGTAGTGGCAGGATCTCAGCTCACTGCAACCTGCACCTCCCAGGTTCAAGCTGTTCTCCTGCCTCAGCCTCCCAGGTAGCTGGGATTATAAGTGTGCGCCACCATGCCTGGCTAAATTTTTTTTTTTTTTGAGACCAAGTCTTGCTCTGTCACCCAGGCTGGAGTGCAGTGGCATGATCTTGGCTCCCTGCAACCTCCACCTCCCAGGTTCAAGCAGTTCTCCTGCCTCAGCCTCCTGAGTAGCTAGGACTACAGGCATGCACCACCACGCCTGGGTGATTTTTGTATTTTTTAGTAGAAACAGGGTTTCACCATATTGGTCAGGCTGGTCTTGAACTGCCGACCTTGTGATCTGCCCACCTTGGCCTCCCAAAGTGCTGGGATTAGAGGCGTGAGCCACCATACCTTGCCTAACTTTTGTATTTTTAGTAGAGATGAGGTTTTGCCAGGTTGGCCTGGTTGGTCTCAAGCTCCTGACCTCAAGTGATCTGCCCACCTTGGCCTTCCAAAGTGTTGAGATTACAGGTGTGAGCCTCCGTACCCAGCCTAGGGATGTCTCACCTTCTTCATTGAACTCTTCTGCTGGGGTTCATCTTGCCCCAAATATCTCTAGCACCCTGGTAAGGAAAAAGGCGATGTAAGTTAAAAAGCACATCATCATTACGGTTATAACAAGATGAATCAGTTTTCACATTTTGTGTGTGATCTATTTACCAGGACAGGGAGCATCAGAGCTTACTTTGCAGCGTTTCTAGGTAACTTGAGATTGGGGTCATAGTTTGACCGAGGGCAGGACAGCAGGTGCTGAGGCCTTGAAGGTCAGTTCTGCTGTTTTCTGGCTGGGCGATCCTGGCCAGCTCCTTATGTCTCTGAGATCTGAGGTCCCTTGTGCATGAGACAGGGATGGACGCACAGGGATCTGCACATAGTAAATGCTCAGTAAATGCTCTCCCAGGAAGGAGGCGGCTGGACCGGTCGTGTAAGGGACAGCTGTTCTTGGCCACTCCCTGGGCAGTCACAGAGGGAGGTGTCACAGGCTCTTGGCTGAATTAGGAGTGAGTGGCAAACATGGAAAACCTCTGTGGTGGCATGGCTGGGTTGGTGGCCGGATTGTTCTGTATCCGGCTCCTGGCTTGGTGAGTTGGAGAGGGAGAGGTGGCTGTGGCAGGCACGTTTTAGGCTCGGGTTGCCCAGGGGCTCAGGGCAGACAGCAGCCTGCCTGGACTTCAGTCCCAGAACCGTCATGGCCTGGACGATGGCTTTGAAGTCACTAGTTCCCTCTGGGATTCAGTTTCCCTTTCTATACAATGTTCAAATTGCCAGACAGTGAGACCGGGTGGGGAAGGTATGCCAGGGCCCCAGGGACAGAGCGTGCTTGGGCTCTGGTGTTCACGACCCAGTCCCTTGGATCTTCTCAGCCTCAGGCGTGGTTTGTAGCCTCTCGACGCCTCAGTTTTTGTATCTGTGAGTTGGGGATAAGGGACTTCTACAACGCAGAGCTGTGTGTGGGGTTTGGAATAACAGATACTGAACTCGGTGGCTCATGTCGGTACTCCCTCTGCTCAGCAGTGTTGGTGGAGGATCTGCCGGCCACAGTGCGGGACGGTCAGGGGCTGTCGCCGTGGTGAGAGTCTTGTATTAGGCATGTTCTGCGTGGCCCAGGCCTGTCCTTGGTGTTCACGTGTGTTTGTCACCAACTCCACCCAGGAGCCCTGTGGGGTCCCTGTTTTACAGATGAGGAAATGGAGGCTCAGAGTGGACAAGAGCTGGCTGATGGTCCCACGGCTGGAGAGTGGTGCCGCTGGGGTCTGACCTCTGTCCCCTCTCAGCCTGGAGCCCATACAGTGAACCGCTGGGCCACAGTGAGGGGCCCTGCTTAGCGGAGGTGCCAGGGAGCTGCCACGGAGGTGTGCAGGTGAGTGTGAGCGGGCCTGGGTGCCTGGCGTGGGTGTTGCAGGCAGGGTGGGTGCTTCGGGGCACGTGGGCAAATCCCGATTCACGTGGGCACGCTTGGAGCGTGAGTGACGGGGTCACGGCGTGTGTCAGGAGTGGGTGAGCCGGCACGCCTGTGCGCACGCGTGTGGCGGTGTGTGAGGGCAGTGCTGTGCAGGTTGTAAATGTCGGTGTGCCTGGGGGCGGGGGATGCTGGGGAGAGAGGCACAGACAGGCTGGGAACCGCGCCAAAGGCTGGGAGCTCAGCTGCCACTCTGGGTCTGGGTGACAAACTGCCACTCCCCGAGGCACTGGGGGAGGTGATGGCAATGACGACCATCATTACCCAGTGGACACTCGGGGCCAGGAGTGCTGGGTGCTGCCTTCTCCCCAAAGCCCTGGGAGTAGGGACTCATACCCATTTTACAGATGAAGAAAGGGAGGCCGAGGCAAGTTGAGCGGCTCAGGCTCAGCTCTTTGTGTTACCAGAGCCATGCCCTTCCCACCAGGCGCCTGCCTCCCACCATCTCTGTGAGCCTCAAAACCTTAGAGCTGCCTGCCAAGGGTAGGGAGCTCCCCATCCCAGGGAGCATCCAAGCCACTGCTGGAGCCTCAGACACTGGCCAGGCGTCCTGGATTCCTGGGCTGGGTGTGAGGTTGGTGGTGGGTAGGATCTTTCTTGCTGGTTCCAGAGGTTCTGCCTTCTGCTGGGAGTATGGCGCAGCCTCCGCCAGGAAGGAGGCAGAGCTGAGGCCTTGTGGAAAGGCAGCAGGAGGAGAAGCGCTGATAAGAGTGTGGGCCGCAGCTGTGCCCTGGCCTCAAAGGCATCCTCAGCCTCCACCCATTCCAGTGAAGGCTCAAGTGCTGGGCTGATCTCAGTGGTGATCCTCCTGCCCTGGGAACTCAGGAGCAATGTACCCCATCTTTTTTTTTTTTTTTTTTGAGGCGGATCTGGCTCTGTCTCCAGGCTGAAGTGCAGTAGTGCGATCTCGGCTCACTGTAACCTCCGCCTTCCGGGTTCACACAATTCTCCTGCCTCAGCCTCCCGAGTAGCTGAGACCACAGGTGCACGCCGCCACCTCGCCCAGCTAATTTTTGTAATTTTAGTAGAGACGGGGTTTCACCATGTTGGCCAGGATGGTCT
The DNA here is from genome assembly GCA_004027835.1 of Alouatta palliata. Classification (NCBI taxonomy): domain Eukaryota; kingdom Metazoa; phylum Chordata; class Mammalia; order Primates; family Atelidae; genus Alouatta; species Alouatta palliata. The sequence goes on from PVKV010011192.1 coordinate 26,704, forward strand.
CAAACTCCTGAGCTCGTGGTCCGCCCACCTTGGCCTCCCGAAGTGCTGGGATTACAGGCATGAGCAACCGTGCCCGGCACAAGTGTACCCCATTTTATGTGCTGCACCACCCCTTCTCCTGGGAAGCCCTGTCCTGGACAAAGTGGTGAGGACTGAGTGCCCCTGGCCGTCCTGCCCTGCCCTGTGCCTGGCTCAGCCCAGGTGCCTTCGGAGATATCTGTCTGATGGAGAAAGAGACCAAGTCTTCATAGGTGCAGTGTGGGCTTGGGGGCATGGTGGCCGAGGGGACCCCTGTGACTTTAAGCTCCTTGAGGGCTGGGCCACATCTTGTGGTCTTTGGTGTCTGTGGGGTGCGTGGCCTGGGGCATCTTCACCCCTGCAGAAGGCTGGAATCCTTCCGAAGAGTTTTTCCATGCAATGCTGTGGTCTGCTCTCCCTGGCGACCAGGACAGGAACTGCTGGTGCTCCTGACCTGCAGTCTGTCGGGGAAGGGGGACAGCCAGAGAGTTTAGAGTTGGGTCCCGGCTCCAGCCTGGCCTGCTGTGGCCTCTAGCTGCTGCTCTTAGGGCTGCTGTCTCCCCATCTGTTCCACTCTCTGAGATGCAGTGTCACCATTTCTCAGTTCCGTGTGCCCTGACCGTGCTGCGGGGGGAGGTGCTCGTTGCCCAGGAGGGGGTGCAGGGTAGCTGCCAGCTTCGGCACTTCTGAGCCACCGAGGGGGCCCCAGGAAGCTGGTGAGGCGTCCAGGCCACTGTGCTCTGAATTCCCTGGCAGGGGAGCAGGGGGAGGGCGGGAGGAATGTGGCTTTGAGGAATGTTTAACCCAAGGCAGAAATAGCACTCTGCCTTTTTATTTCAGGCTCGAGTTTTCAGCAGGGAGGTGGGTTCAGTGTGCTTTCCTCTCTCCCCAGCTGTGGGGCCACGGCCACCCCAGCTCCCCCACAGCCCTGGCCTTTGGGGATAGAAAATGGCCTTTCTTTCTTTTGCCCCCCATTCCCTCCCTCCCTCCCTTCCTCTCTTCCTTCCCTCCCTCTCTCTCTCCCTCCCTCCTTCCCTCCCTCCTTCCTTGCCTTCTTCCCTCTCTTCCTCCCTTCCTTTATTTCTTTTCTTTCTTTCTTCTGCTATGGGGAACAGAAAGAACACTGGACTTGGAACCAAACAGAGGTGGGTTCAAATCCTTGGATCTCCACTTCCAGCCCTGTGACCACTGCCTTCTCTGGATCTCTGCAGAATTGGGAGAGGGATGCTGAGCTGAGATGGCTTTCCTGGTGGCCTGGTGTCTGGGGCTCCTCTCAGCAACCTGTGGGCCTGGATTCAAATCCCAGCTTCTCTATTCGTTAGCTCTGGGACCCTGGCCTGGCCTTTCCCACTGAGCTCTCAGATTTCACCTGTGAAATGGGCAGATGCCTCTCAGGACTGGGATTCCTGGGAAAACATTGGTGATGGGGCTTGGCACGGCACATCCCAGGCTTTTAATCCCTCCTGCTGCGTCCTGGTTCCGGTGTCTTCACCTAGGAAACAGGAAGACAGTGCCTCTTGTAGACTTTTCGCCAGGTTAGATGTGGGAGCCTTGCAGGGTGCTGGGGCAGCCCAGAGGCACCTTTTCATCAGACCCATCCCTCTACCTCCTCCCACTGGCCACGGGTAGGACCCATCTTCATCCACACTCGCCCCAAAGCCCAGCGGCTGCTTCCAGGGGAGGTATCCCTGGGGCTGGCCTCCTCCTCAGTCCTGGTGGTGACGGCATGCTTCACTGCCCCGCTTCAGCTGGGAGCCGTGAGGACCGACTGCATCTCATTGCCAGGCTCCCAGAACAGAACAGAGCCTGCACGTGTTGTTGGAATGAATGAGAAAACAAGTACATAAATGAGCAAGCCAGTGAATGAACCAAGTTCCTTCTTACCCATCTTGGGCTTTGCTTTCTGTTTCTGTCCAGCCCCCTCCTACCTCCTGGGCGGGGGGAGGGGTTTCCTCCGTGGCTGGGGGATCCTGAGAGGTGGGGACATAGGGAGGCTGGGCCCCAGCTGGTCAGACCTCGTGAGGACCCCAGATCCCTCTCACCTTCTGGGGCTGGGGAGCTGAGGAGGGGGCCAAGCCGCCAGCCAACCAGCCAGCAAGCCCCTCCTCCCGGCCCTGCTCCTGCCTCTTTGTAGGAACCCAAAGATTCCTGTTCAAAGGCAGGAGCTGGGGCTATTTTTGGCACTGTGGGGGAAACAGCCAATGCTTTCCTTCTGTTCAAAAATACATGGTGTGTGTGCCGGGCAGAGGAGGAGCTCGAGCATTCAAAGCTTGTGCTGGCCGGGTTCCTGCCCCTTGGCCCATGGCCCCTCTACCCCCTGTGTGCCCAGTAGCCCACGTGGCCTTGCCGGGCCATTATCGTCTTCAGGCTTCCCGTGATGCAGCCCTTGCTGCGCCCGAGCGGAACATGATGTCAATTAAAATGAAGAGCAGCTGTCAAAATCACGGAGCACAGCCTGCCTAGGTGCCCTGGCCATGATTCCCCAGCTGAGGCTCCGAGGGGCTGGGGATGGCCTTGAGAGGGATCTAGGTGCCTCTCAGGGAAGGAGGCCCAGCCAGCAGGGAGCAGGGGGGAGGCCCTGGGACCTTTGGGGGGGGATGTGTCTGGCCAGAGGGATTCCTGAACCACCTTGCCAGCCCTCACTCCTTGATTCAAAGACTGTTTATGGAATAGTTGCCTTGTGCCAGGCCCTGGGGATGCTGGGGACACAGGGCAGGCGGGCTGGCTGGATTTCTGGCCGGATTTCTGGCCCTGCTGGCATTCACAGTTTGGTGGGAAGGCAGATGTCGGGCCGGGATAAGCATCAAGACAGGGCTTTGCACAATGCACTGGGAATCTCCCTGGTCTGGGGTGCATCTGGGCGGGCTTCCTGGAGGAGGTAATATTGCAGTTGAGACCCAGGGCTAGGGTTGCCAGATGTACTAAAAAATGATTTGCTGTTTATCTGATATTTGAACTTAACAAGGTATCTGTATTTTTGTTTGTTGAATTTCACAGTGCTACTTGAGGGAGAAGAGAAATTTGCAGGGAGGGTTTGCGTGGGGCACGGTGAGAGTGCTTCAGGTGGCAGGAACAGTGTGTTCCCGGTCAGTCCTCGCCCTCCAGGGCCCCCCACCCCAGCCCCAGGAAGGGGTGGGAGACACACAGCTGGTCTCCAGCACAGCTCAGGCAGTAGCCAGATTGGTCACAGAAGCCACACAGCCACGCCTGTGTCACAGCCAGTAGAGCAGGGAGCCCTCTGAATGGAAGCGCCTTCCAAGGAGACGTTAAGGTTTGGCAACTCTGGGGACCTGAAACTGCACGGTGACTGCACATAGAGGGCCTGCGGCCGTGAGGGCACTGATGGCGGGAGGGCTCGTGCTGTGCCCCCTCCACTCGGCTCCAGGCGTGCGGGGCACTGACGAGCGATGAGCAGCTCAGAGATGAGCTCATGTGGCCAGAAGCAGATCCGCGGAAGTCCCTCGGCCTCTCCGAGCTGTGGCTTCCTCGTTGTGAGTGGGGTGCTGGTGGCCCCTGCGTCGGGAGGTCCGTGGAGAGGCGGCTTGGCGGGGCGGTGGGTTGGCCCCTCGGAGTTGTTGGCTGATCCAGCAGGGCACAAGCCCTGCCAGGAGGGGCGTCTCGGAAAGCAGGGGAACAACGTGAGGCTGCAGGGCACACCCGGGAGACGGGCCTTGCCCAGGGAGGCACCCGCAGGCATCCCAGTCAAGGTCACGGTCCGGCCTCCGGTGAGCTCCAGCCAGGCTGAGGGGTCTGCGCCTGTGCCTCTCTGTGCCCCAGCGCTGCCATCCCTGGGTCCTCCAGCTCTCTGAGCACCATGACAAGGACCCTGATGAGTCACTCTGAGCCTCCTCCAGGAGGGCAGGTCAGGGCTGAGCCTCCACCCTCCGCTCTTAAAGGGCCAGAGCCAGGGCCACTGCCTGCTGGTGGCTGGGGCTGCCTGGGTGCCAGCAGCAGCCCTCGCCAACTCTCTGCCAGTCGCCCTGGAAGGCATGTCCCAGAACCTCCCGTGGTCCCTGCAGGAGCCGCTCTGCCCCTGTGTGGCTCAGGGGCCAGACCTTCATGTTTTAGGAGCCGATCTGCAGCGTTCTGGGACGGGAGGTGCTGGCGGTAGCCCACACTGGTTCCACCCTGGGTGCCGCCCTCGCTCAGTCTGTGCGTCCCTGCCACTGCTGTCTCTGCCTCTCCCTGTGTCGGGGGCCTTGCACCTTCACTGGGGTCTCTCTTCACCTCTTGCCTCTGCTCCATCCTGGGAGCCTCTCAGCGCTTCCATTCAAAGCGTTCCCTCCTCTGCTGGCCGTGACATTAGGTGTGACCGTGTGCCTTCTGTGACCAATTTGGCTTCTGCCTGAGCTGTATGGAGACCAGCTGTGTGTCTCCACCCCTTCCTGGGGCTGGGGGTGGGGGGCCCTGGAGGGCGAGGACTGAAGCAGGAATGTGGGGACTAGGGTGGGGGAGGCAGATACCATGTGATCCAAAGTCGGGGGATGGGGGTGATGCCTGCTTGGCTTCTCGCAGTCCCTGCTCCTCCCGGGTGCCCCCGTTACTGGCCCTGGCCATCTGGCCTAGTCTTTAGGTGCTGTGACTCCTGTATTAATAATAGTAGCAATTGTTAACATTTTGGGACACTCACTGTGTTCTCTCCACCTGGACCACGCCATGCTGCCTCTGGAAAAGGTTTTGTTCTAGTGAGATGTGGCTGCTTGCGGTCCCTTGAACTCACCGGGCTCTGGATGGCCTCTGAGCTTTGGACCTGCAGCCTCTCCTGGAAAGCGCTGCTACTTCCTCTTTGCCTGGCTAAGGCCTGCTCATCAGGCCGTTCCTCAGGGAGCGAACCTGAGCCCCTAGGATGGGTTGGGTTCCTGCTTCACATTTTCATTAACCCTGAACTTCCTTTTTTTTTTTTTTTGAGATGGGGTCTCGCTTTGTCACCCAGGCTGGAGTGCAGTGGTGCAATCTCGGCTCACTGCAACCCCACCTGCCGGATTCAAGTGATTCTCCTGCCTCAGCCTCCTGAGTAGCTGAGATTACAGGTGCCCACCACCACACCTGGTTAATTTTTTGTATTTTTAGTAGAGTCGGGGTTTCTCTGTGTTGGCCAGGCTGGTCTCGAACTCCTGACCTCAAGTGATCTGCTCTCTTTGGCCTCCCAAAGTACTGGGATTACAGACATGAGCCACCGTGCCTGGCCTGCAGTGAGCCTTGATTGTACCACTGTACTCCAGCCTGGGTGTTGACAGAGGGAGACCTTGTCTCAAAAAAAAAGGAACTTACAGATTTTCACGATCATACCACAGAAAGTATGGTGGGGTTGCAGGCACCTGCCACCGTGCCTGGCTTATTTTTGTATTTGTAATAGACACGGGGTTTTGCCATGTTGCCCAGACTGGTCTCAAACTCCTGACCTCTGGTGATCCACACTCCTTGGTCACCCAAAGTGCTGAGATTATAGGCATGAGCCACGGGGCCCAGCTGAACGTTCCTTTCTTATGACAGATTGACAGCTGTGTGGGTTTGTGCCAACAGAGTGTGTCTCCCCTGTTGTATCAGGGACTTGGAGGACAGGAACCTGTGTCTGGGTCATTGCTGTGTCCCTGGAACCCAGCTCAGGTTCTGACCCATTGAGGGTGCTCAGGAATTAATTGCTGGATGAATGAAGGGGTGAAAACCCTGCAAGAAAGGATTGTGACCACCACTATTCCCATTTTACAGCTAAGGAAACTGAGGCTCAGAGAGGTAAATTTAGCTGCCCAAGGTCACACAGGGGCTAATGAGTCAGTTTAGACAAAGACCCTTTCTCTGTGCGTTGCACAGTGTCTGACCTCGGCAGCTTGGAAAATTCTTGTGGAATGGGACTGATCTGAATCCCCGAGTGCCGGGCTTGGCTCTGAAATGTTTGAGAGGGTCTCCACCAGGAGTCTTAAGAAAACTCCTCACACACAGATTTCCCCAAGGTCTTGGCCGGGTTCAGTGGCTCACGCCTGTAATCCCAGCACTTTGAGAGGTCGAAGTGGGCGGGTCACTTGAGATCAGGAGTTCGAGATCAGTCTGGCCAACATGGTGAAACCCACCTCTACTAATAATGGAAAAAATTAGCTGGGTGTGGTGGCGCACGCCTTAAATCCCAACCACTCAGGAGGCCGAAGCAGAATTGCTTGACCCTGGGAGGCGGAGGCTGCAGTGAACCCAGATGGAGCCACCGCACTCCAGCCTGGGCGACAGAGTCAGAGTAGGACTGTGTTTCAAAAAAAGAAAAATCCCCAAAAACTAGTTCTGGAGCTCTGGGCAGGTGGCTTTACCTCTGGAAGCCTCAGTTTCCTAATCTGTGTGGTGGAGATCATCAAAGTCCTTGCCTCATAGCGTCATTCGGTCATTGAATGAGATTAATGCAGGCACAATGCTTAGCCCGGATCAGCACATAGTAAGCGGCTAATGACTGGCAGCTTTTTCTTCTCATTATTCCTGAAGGTCACAAGGCGAAACGCATCGTCCTGCAATTTTACTTGAGAGTTTTGTTGTGGGGAGAGGGAGTTATTTACCCTACATAGAGATGAAAATCAATGTATTTTACAACTTTACAGTAAAGAAACACTCACACATGATGAGGCAGAATGCAACTTGGCAGAAATATGTGAGCTAGAATGCAGGATTTGAACTAAAGCTGGCCTTTGGTGGCTTCCTGGGAGTCTGCCTCAACTCCTGGGGGGGTACCAGCCCTCTCCCTTCGGGGGCTTTGTGGAGGGCACCTTTGGGGAGTCCTTGGACCCTCTTGAGTGCAGGGCCCTGTTTCAGGGACAAAGCACGTTCACCTACTTGTGAGCTAGTTGGAGTGAACATTCTTATGCCATTGATCAGATGAGAACGTTGAGGTTTGCATTGGGAAAGTGAATCTCGGAGATTCTGGCTTTATTTTGGTAAATCTGAAAGTGGGAAGTGTCAGAGCTCCCAGGAGAAAGATGGAGATAGGGCTTGGCTCTCCCGGGGGGGCACCATGAAGGGGCACTTTGGTGGGCAGGAGTTGGGTGCTCCCACTGGACTCTGTGCCCCAGTCTCATCCACCCCAGTGCCAGGCACACAGCAGGTGCTTAGCAAGTGCTTGCCATGGCCTGGGAGCCTTGGTGGGCGGCCTCTCCTTGGGGATGACATCTCCCTGCTAAAGCCTTCCTGAGCCCGGGCTCCGGAGTCTATGAACCTGGCCTCCACCTCCACTCCTTCACCCCTGACTGTGTGATCTTGGTCCAGCACCTTGCCTTTCTGTGAAACCTCCGTTTCTTCGAAGTGGGCTGGTAGGGACCCCCGGCTGTCAGCACAGAGCCTGGTGCAGCACGAGGGCTCAGCTGTCCTAGCCATCTGGGGCTTGGGGAGGATTCTGAGGGACTGAGAGGGAAGCAGGGCTTTGGTTTAGAATTTGAGCTGCCCTAAGCAGCCTCCCGCCTGGCTCCCCTTCCTGCGGTAGCGACAGCAGCTTCCTGTCTTGGTGTCCACCCCAAGGCCTGGCCCTCTGACTACTCATTCAAACCCCGCAACTCCTCATCAGCACAGCATCTCTGGGGCGCCCACCACGTGCTGGGCTCGGTGTTTGCGACCTGTTATCCTCTTGCTGGCCCCTGACAGTGCGACAGGGAGCATGCTGACCCAGGCCACATGGCGACTGGAGAGTAGGTAGATCTGTCTGTGCAAAGGCCCTGGGTGATCCCGGCTGGACTGTGTGTCCAAAGCCGAGAACCTGGCTTTAGGGAGCCTCAGGCAGGGCAGCCAGGCCCAGGTTCAGACCGGCGAAGAGCAGCTCCCAGGAGCTGCGGCTGAAGTTCACCCGGCCCTGGCCGGAGTCTGCCCTCCGGGGCCAGGGACCCACCATCTACTTGCCATTCCTGAAGACAGGCCTTGTGGGCCGGATGATCCCCCGAGAGGTGAAACACCCCCAAGTCGAGTGTGCAGCCTTCCTCCCGCCTCTCTTACCTGGAGGCTCTGGCCTCTCTTATGTGGAGGTGAGGCTGCCGTGGGGGTAAAAGGAAGGGAGGTGGGGGCCGGTCGGGGGTGGTCAGAACCTGGTCAGCTGTGTGGCCGTGGGCATGGGACTCACCTGATGGCGACAGTGGCCATCACGGTGGCTCACAGCTGCACATGGCAGTCTGATGGCCCCGGGGGTGGCCTGCTTGGAAGGGGCAGTGTGTGAGCAGCGCAGACGGGGCCCGCCCACCTTTCCTGCCGGCCGCTGTGTGCCCCAGCCCAGTGCTGGACCAGTCCTGCCGGCACTTAGCGAATCAGGGTGGAGACAGTGACTGCCAAGGAGGCTGGGTCACTACCCCACAGTGGGGACACGCGGTGGGGGGCTGGAACCCAGAGGGGAGGGCAGAAGGTCTGGGGAATGCGTGGCTTCTGGGTTAGGGCGAGGGGCTCTGCTTGGCCGGGAGTGCCTGGGAGCTCTGGGCAGCAGGCCAGGCCCCCCTTTCTGGGGCAGCTCAGGCCCAGTGCTGGGGCGCAGCCACCCCTTAGCTGGGCAGTGGTGGCAAACAGGCATGGGACGGGGGTGTGGTCTCTCTTCTCACCCTGGCAGGGGCATCGAATCCTAGGTACGGCAGCAGCGACGGTCATGCTGACTGCCTGGTGCTGGCGGCTGCTGCGCCTGCTGTCACGTCACTCTGAGCTTGGAGGCAGCACCCGAGAGCGCTCCGCTTTAGAGAAGAGGCTGCACCTTGTCCAAGGTCGAGGGTTAATGGGCATGGGGCCCGGCCACACTGTCTGGCCCAGAGCCAGTGCCCACCTTCCTGTCCTAACTCCGGCCCTCTCTGGGGCTGCTCCTCCTGGGACACGGGGCCTGTCGTCTTTGGGAAATGCGTCGATCCAGCCCCTCGTTTACTTGTTGCCTGAAGGTCACTTTGTGGAGCGTGGGAGCTGGGGGGCCTGGAGGTCTCAGGAGCTGAGCTCTTTCCTGGGACAGAGAGGGGAGGGTGCGTGGCCAAGTTCACGCATTGTGTCAGGAGCAAAGTGGCTCCCTGCCCATCCCAGGAACACCAGCGTATTTCCCTGGGGCCTTCGGAAACCACCCGACGCTGCCGCGTGACTCCAGGGAGGTGCTGTGACTCCCTGGGGCCGGTGCTGCAGGGGGTGGGGGAGTGGTCTGGGACCTTGGGTGCTTGGCAAAGGGCGCCTGGGGGATTGGAGCGTGCAGGTGGCTGCTCCCCAGCTCTCGAGTGTGGCAGGATGCCGGGTGGGAACCCCACAGGTGTTTCACTCCCTTTTCTGCCCTCTCCACCTCCCAGTGTGTGGGAGTCCATTTTTGGCACAGCCAGTAATGTCACCTTTCACAGATGGGGAAACTGAGGCCCAGACTGGGGAAGGAACAGGTCACACAGCAAGAGTGGCAGATCCCTGGAGTTCAGTTCCCACTAGAGACCACCACTGCCTTTGCTATGAGGAACTGCCCCTCCGCAGGGGCGGGCCCGGCGTGGGGTCAAGGAGGGTGCATTTGGCCAGCCAGCGGCGCGTTCCCTCTGCCCACTGACTTAGCTTTGCTCTTGCTGCCCAGGGAGGGCTTGGGGGAGAGCCTCCGTTCTCTGAAGATGGTACCGAGGGGGTTTCTCAGGTGCTGTGGGGAGAACACAGCTGCAGGGTGCTGTGAGGAGGGGCAGCGGGAGGCTGAAGAGGCTGGAGACGCACTGGAGGCTCTGGAGGAGGGTTCTAGGTGGGGAGGGATGTGACCACATCAGGGATGTTGGCAGTTTTGGGGTGGGGACTGGATGGGAGAAGGGGATGGGGTGGGGCTGAGAAGAGGCTGGCACAGTGGCTGTGATGGTGTGGGGGCTACATCCAGCCAGCCCTGGACAGTGGGGGTGTTCTCATGTTTTTGAGGCAGCCGGGATGGGTGGGACTTGTCTGTAGAGCATAGGACTGCCTGTAGGGCAGGAGGAGGGGGTTCTCAGGATGGGGACCTGGGAGGAAGCCCATGGGATCCCTTTGGGCCACGTGGGGCCTGAGGGGTCCCTGGGCCATCAGCGAGGAGCTTGGTCAGGGCGGGGAGTGGGGGTATGAGCTGCAGGAGGCGCCAGCTGAGGAGGAGACAGGGAGTGAGGGGCGCAAGAAGCAGAGCCGCCTACAGAGAGCGTGTGAGCTGGGCGCTTGGAGGGGCCCTGGTGCTGGAAGATGGAGCACAGGAGAGTCCTGGGCCTGGGAGGAGCTTCTGAGGCCAGCCGCGCTTCTGGAAGGAGGACAGTCAGTGATTAAAGGTGTCAGGACCGAGGGGACTGTCTGATTTAGTAAGATAGGTCACTTGTGGCCCCGCTTTCTGCTTTTGTGCTGCTCAAACCCAGAGGCCCCCTTGCAGCTTTGGGGTGGGGACTGGATGGGAGAAGGGGATGGGGTGGGTTTTCCTATAGCTGTGGTGGAGGTCTGGGGCCTGGTACAGAGACACGTGGGCAGGCCTCGTCCTTGGAGATAGGTCCAGGGCCAGGTCCGCCCCAGGAGGGGTAGTGGGAGAGGCTGGATTGGCTGGCCGTCTGCCCTCCATGCCTCTAGCTGCAGCCGGCGCCGGGAGGGAGCTGCCAGCCCCTGCCTTTTGCTCCTACCATGTTTGAGCTGAGCTTCAAGAAGGAGAGGTGTTTTGCTGTAGGGAAATCAAAATCAGACTCAGCATCCTCCTGGGCTCCTGGGACTGGCTCCTGTGTGCATTCCTGGCAGACGAGAGCTGTGTGGAAGGAGGAGGAGCCGGAGTGGGGGAGCTGGGGACCTCAGGAGCACTGCTGGAGTGGAGAGGAGGCTGTGGGCACTGTGGGTGCTTCCTGGCTGTGGGGTATGGGCCTGGAGTCTGTGAGTGAGGGGGTGGGGTGAAGGATCCCCTCTCTACTCTGAGCCTGCAGCTGCCCTCCCTTCTGCAGCCCTGGCTCTCCTGGGGGGTCAGCGAAGGTGAGTAGAGTGGACGCCCAGCCCCTCTCTCTCCCGGGGTCCTGTGTGGGCTCCGACTTTTCCACTGACTCCTCAATAACCCTTACGATGGTTCTGCCTGGTAGGAGTTTATACCCCATCCTATAGGTAAGGACCTGGAGGTTCAGAGAGGTTAAGTAACTTGTTTGGAATGACCCAGCCTTCAAGTGGCCCCAACAGGATGACACCCCAGGGCTTCCCACCGTCAGGTCACGTGGAGAGCGTGGCCCACGGCCAGTTTTAAATCTTGGTTTTGGCACAAGCCTGGGCCTGCAGGCCTGGAGGCAGAGTGTGATGGAGAAAGACAGTTTCTTTTAAAAACTGGCCAAAGCCGGATGCAATTGTGAAGAGCACGTGAGAAACACGTTTGAGGACGTGCTGTTAAACCAGCCCAGTGTCTGGATGACGATGGAGGAATCGGCAAGGGCTGTTCTCTGCCCCCATGTGCAGGCTGCTGGGCCGGGCTCTGAGGGTGATGCTAGGACGGGCGAGGAGAAGTGCCCTGGCTGCTGCAGGCTTAGTGTCCAGCTGGGAAGGTGAGGGGAAAGTGCATCTGTCTCCCACTTGCCCAGGGCTGGACACTGGGTCAAGCACTTCAAGTCCCTCCTCTTCCTACTAGATGCCTGAGTCCCATTTTACAGTTGAGCAAACTAAGGCTGAGAGGTGTGGGGCCACTCACCTGAGGCCACCGATCAGAGGGAGTTCTGGCCGGAAGTGCTTGCTGGGCTGGCCAAGGCCCTCTCTGGACCACTGCACTCACCACTGCGCCCCGGGATATCCCAGCTGGGCTTTGGGCTTTGTTTTTTGTTTTTTGTTTTTAACAGTCTTGCTCTGTCACCCAGGCTGGTGTGCAGTGGTGTGATCTCAGCTCACTGCAACCTCTGCCTCCTGGGTTCCAGCAATTCTTATGTTTCAGCCTCTCGAGTAGCTGGGATTACAGGCATGCACCACCACGCCCGGCTACTTTTTGTATTTTTAGCAGAGACAGGCTTTCGCAGTGTTGACCAGGCTGGTGTCAAACTCCTGACCTCTACTGATCCACCCACCTCGGCCTCCCAAAGTGCTGGGATTACAGTTGTGAGCCACTGCGCTCGGCCCCAGCCGGGCTTTGAAAGTTGGATAGGGGTTCCCTGGGCAGAAGAGGTGAGGTGAGGAAATGTTCTCAGCAGAGTACGAAGGCCTGGAGTCTAGAATAGTCAGAGGAACTCCAGTGGGGTCACTGGTCAGGATGCAGGCCAGGGACCCAGGAACAAGCTGTGCAAGGACGGCCTGTGTTCCAACCCTGCCCGGAGCCCTAAGCCCGGAGCCCGGAGCCCAGAGCCTGGAGGCTGAACCCACTGAGGGAGGTGGAGGTGGAGGCCCTGTTAATTTCACATGTGGTTGGAGGCTCTGGGAGGAGGCTGGGAGCTAGAGCCTCGGAAGGTCGCTCTGGCATCGGGTAGAGGCTGAAGCAAAGGGAAGCCGAACCTCCAAATGGTCCCCCGTCTCCCTCCCTCCCAGTGCCTGTCTTGTTCAGAACTGCTGGCGGCACAGGACCTTGGGCAGGACCCTTCAGCCCTCTTGGCGTTGTGCAGTTGGAAGAGGAGGCAGGCACACAGGTTGTGGGGTGAAGAAGACTTCCCTCAACTTTTTATTTTGAAGAATCAAGAGGAACATTGACGTGGCGGTGCGGGGATGCCTGCGTGTCCTCCAGCCCCTGGCTCTTCTGTGTCTGCTCCCTCTCTTTCTACATATGTGAGTGTGTATATTTCTTTTTTTTTTGAGACAGAGTCTCACTCTCTCGCCCAGGCTGGAGTGAGTGGCACGATCTCAGCTCACTGCAACCTCTGCCTCCCAGGTTCAAGCGATTCTACTGCCTCAGCCTCCTGAGTAGCTGGGATTACAGGCACCTGCCACCACACCCAGCTAATTTTTGTATTTTTAGTAGAATTGGGGTTTCACCATGTTGGTGAGGCTGGTCTAAAACTCCTGACCTCATGATCCACCCGCCTCAGCCTCCTAAAGTGCTGAGATTACAGGTGTGAGCTGCCATTCCTGGCCAAGTGTGTGTATTTGTAAACCGTGTCATGATGCTGCAGGTGCCTGACCCTCACCCAGTAGCTCAGGGCACATCAGTGGGCACAGTCTCATGCCTGTAATCCCAGCACTTTGGGAGGCCGAGGCAGATAGATCACTTGAGGTCAGGAGTTTGAGACCAGCCTGGCCAACATGGTGAATCTCCATGTCTACCAAAACTACAAAAATTAGCCGAGTATGGTGGCAGGTGCCTGTAATCCCAGCTACTCGGAAGGCTGAGGCAGGAGAATCACTTGAACCCGGGAGGCGGAGGCTGCAGTGAGCCGAGATCAGCCATTGCACTCCAGCCTGGGCAACAGAGCGAGACTCCTACCCCCCCAAAAAAAAAGAAAGAAAGAAAGAAACAAAAAGGGCATTAGCCTCAGTGCTGTTACCACCTTACCTCATCCCTGCACAGCACCTAATTGCCAGTCCACAGTGCAGCTTCCCACCTGGCCCAGTGACAGCCACGATAAATGTTTTTCCCTCCTGATCTGGACCCGATCCAGGCATCTCAAGTTACATTAGGTTTTCTCATCTGTTTAGACTCTTTTCTGGAACAATCCTCCGACTTGCTTTGCCTTTCCTGGCCCCGACTTGAAGTGTGCTGGTCAGTTGTCTTGTAGAATGTCCTGCAGCCTGGGATTTGTCTGATGACGTCCTCGTGGTTAGACTCAGGTCAGGTTAATTATATTTGGCAGGAGACCTCCACGGATAATGCACCCTTCCACTGCATCAGTGAACAGCTACATGATGGGTTGTTGCACGGTTGAAGGTGGGGCAGGTTTGATTAAGGATGGTGGCTTTTTATTTTAATTTGTTTTATATATATATAGAGAGAGAGAGAGATTGAGAGAGAGAGCAATTCTCTCACCTCAGCCTCCTGAGCAGCTGGGACTATAGGCACTCACCACCATGCCCAGCTCATTTTTGTATTTTTAGTAGAGATGGGGTTTCACCATGTTGGCCAGGCTGGCCTCGAACTCCTGACCTCATGATCCGCCCACTGTGGCCTCCCAAAGAACTGGGATTACAGGCGTGCACAGCTGCGCCCGGCCTATTTGTTACATTTTTTATTGTGTATTAGAAAAGATACGACCAGCAGAGTCACTGGTAACTTATGGATATCATTGCTTAGGCTGAAGCTTGATTAGGCAGGTAAGTAAAAGCAAATTGAGATGATTTCAGGAAAAATCCTGAGTGAATCACCGGACAGCTGGACAGAGAAGGATCTCGAAGGTGATTTAGGAAGAGTTGAGCTTCTGGAAGCCCAGATAGAGTGGTTGAGAACACAGGCCTTGGTGATGGAATGGGCAAACCCAGCTGAGGCTGAGACCGTGGGAATGTTCCTCCAGTCGCCTCCCCCTAGCTCAGCTTCTTCTCTAGGTTGGGGTGGTAGCTGCTCAGCGGGGGGCTGGAATTTGGACGAAGGACAGCCTGACCCATGCCAGAGCTCCCTGGCTGGCGGGAGGGCTGGGGCAGGTGGCCAGGACCCCAGAGATGTTCCTCTGCCTGTTGTCTTCAAGACCCTCCAAGGCCGGGCTCGCTGGCTCATGCCTGTAATCCCAGCACTTTGGGAGGCTGAGGCAGGTGGATCACTTGAGGTCACAAGTTTGAGACCAGCCTGGCCAACATGAGAAACCCCGTCTCTACTAAAAATATAAAAATTAGCTGGGCATGATGGTGTGTGCCTGTAATTCCAGCTGCTTGGGAGGCTGAGACACGAGGATCACTTGAACCCCGGAGGCGGAGGTTGCAGTGAGCCAAGATGGCGCCACTGCATTCCAGCCTGGGTGACAGAGGGAGACTTTGTTTCCAGAAAAAAAAAAAAAAAAAGACCCTCCAAGGTCTGAGGCAGTGAAGCAGTTAGGATTGCTGGCCCCTGGCTGGGTGCCAGGAGACACCTACTGGCATCGACTGCTTCCTAAAGGTCAATTCACTGCTTAAAGCATGGGCCAGGCTTATCTCCCCCACCCTAGCTCCAGTTTCTTGGGGCTTGGCCCCCTGCTGGTCACCCAGGGCTCTGTGGGGGGCCTTTCTAATGGGGAGAACCCTAGTCATGGAGTCCCCTCCTACAGCCCTGCTGCATCCTGGGAGAGTAGTCGGGATGAGGAGGGACTCAGACACTGAGGCAGAGAGCCCTGGGAGCAGGCTGCTGGGAGACATGGAGCGGGAGTCAAGGCAGAGTGGGCCTTCTGAGCTGGCGGTCCAGGGAAGCCCCTCTCTGGCACTGTGAGGCCTGCCTGAGGTCAGCAGTGGCCATGCCACCCAGCTCCTGCTGTTTATGTTGAATGCTGCCTCCCCTTGCCAAGGTCATGCAGACTCAAGGGGGTGTACCCGTCCTGATCTCTGGGGGCACAGTCCTGGCTCTGCTGTTTCCTGCCAAAGGGACCGCAGGTGATCCCAGACAAATAAGTGGGCCCGTTGGAACCTCAATTCCTCAGTGGGAAAATGGGGTCACACCTCCCTGTGGGGTTTTGTGAAGCTGAGGGGTGGCAAGCTCTTCAATTTTCCCAACAATCCCATTTCACAGATGAGAAAACTGAGGCTCAGACAGGGGAAGCGGTTTGCCCAAGGGCACAGAGTGCCCTGTGGGGCTGGATTTGAACCCAGGCAGTCTGGTCTGGCTTTAGCACCTGTGGCCCTGAACTGGTGGTACCATGATGCGTCGCCTGTGTCTCCAGGTTTGGGCTTTCAGCATCCGCCCCCACAGTCCCGGCTGCCATCATGGGGGCAGGCCCAGGCAGCCAGGCAGGATCAGACCAAGGATACCTTTCTTCTCCACCCGCATGCCAAACCCTGAACCCCTTCCTGCCCCATACCCTTTGCCAAAACTTTATCTCAGAAAATTGCTTTCTTTGACTCCAGGCCCGGCGTTTCTGGGTAACCGGCGTCTCCCACTGCTGCCTCCTCTCTCTCTCTCTTTTTTTTTTTTTTTTTGGAGACGGAGTTTCGCTTTTGTTACCCAGGCTGGAGTGCAATGGCGCGATCTTGGCTCACCGCAACCTCCGCCTCCAGGCCTCCCAAGTAGCTGGGACTACAGGCACGTGCCACCATGCCCAGCTAATTTTTGTATTTTTAGTAGAGACGGGGTTTCACCATGTTGACCAGGATGGTCTCGATCTCTTGACCTCGTGATCCACCCGCCTCGGCCTCCCAAAGTGCTGGGATTACAGGCATGAGCCACCGCGCCTGGCCCTCTCTTTTTTTTTTTGAGACGGAGTCTAGCTCCCGGGCTGGAGTGCAGTGGTGCGATCTCGGCTCTCTGCAACCTTCGCCTCCCGGGTTGAAGCCATTCTCCTGCCTCAGCCTCCTGAGTAGCGGGAACTATAGGTGCACGCCACCACACCCAGTTAATTTTTTGTATTTTTAGTAGAGTTGGGGTTTCACCGTGTTAGCCAGGCTGGTCTCAATCTCTTGACCTCATGATCTACCCGCCTCGGCCTCCCAAAGTGCTGGGATTGCAGGCGTGAGCACCGCGCCCGGCTGCCTCCTCTCTTTTTATCCGAGGCCTGCTCGCAGACAGGTCTCTTGCTCCCGTTTGGGCTTGTGGGAGGAGAGTGCTAACCAGCACGGGGGAGGCTCCTAGCCTGCCCAGGAATCTGGCCGCCGGATTCTGAGCCGCAGACCTGAGGTCAGACCCTTGCCTTGCCACTTCCCGATCTCTTTGTGCCTCAGTTTCCACATTTGGAGCCAGGGCAGTGTTGCGCCGTCCTCCCTCCATGCTGTCCTGAGAGCAGCTGCGCCAATGCACAGAGGCCGCCCTGGGCGCAGATTCGGGCTTACGGTGGACTTGGTATTTGGCAGCCGCTTCGAGCTTGCTTTGAGTGGTTTTTGAAAAGCGGCTTCCTCAAGTCTGGTCAGGCACAAACAATTCAGAGGCACCTCTTTGGGCTTCCTTCCCATTTCCCTGGGAATGGATTCCAGTTCCTTTACTCATCTGACCTGTACGTGATACCCCTTTCCAGTCTGTTCGTTCATTCCTTCCTTCATTCATTCATTCCACAAGCCAGTATCGAGCTCATTTGAGGGCCTTACCCCATACCCTTTGCCAAAACTTTCTCTTGGAAAATTACATTCTTTGATGCCAGGCCTGGCCCTTCCAGATATCTGGCACCCCGGGGATCCAGTAGCTTCCACGCCTTTATGACTTTGTCCCCCCGATGGCTCTGTGTGGCAGGGGCTGGTACTATGATGCCCACTTTTCGGATGAGGCGCCCGAGGCAGGGAGTACAGGAGGAGCCGTCCTGAGCTCACACCGGCAGGGAGCGAAGGTGGCCTTGGTGGTGGCTTAATGTTCTTGTTCAGTGACCTTAGAGAGAACACTGATGTGGTTCCAACTTGAAGCGATTCTCTACTTTTCAGAAAAATCGTTTTTGTTTGTTTCATGGCTCAGTAGCATGAGTATGTGGGTGTGGCTCGAGGCTCAGCTGCTTTCTGTGGCCTCTTCCAGCTTTTGATTCATGGCTCTGTTCATGTCTTGCCAGCAAAGGAACCTGGACTGACCACGGAGAGGGACTGCGGGGACAGGCCGATGGGGAGGGGTGGTCCGCTCTTCTGCTGAGAGCTGCCCCTTTACAGCTCCCCCCAACACAGGCGGGCAGCTGAGTGCCTGGGGAAGCTAGACCCTTCCCTGACATCGCGTCCCCAGGGATTGAGAGATGGGAAAGAATATGTCTTGGATGTTGGTCTGGGAGCGACAGCCTGCCTGCCCACTCCCAGGACTGTGGGGAGAATCGAACCCTCGAGTGTCACGGGGTGTTGTTGGGGCTTTTCCCAGCAGCAGCAGCGGTGCCAGGAAGGGATGGGGCCAGTGTCCCCTGCCTGGGTGGTGGGTGCAAAGCCCCTGGCTGGGACTGTTTAAGGGGCGTTTTCTCATCCAGAGCAGGCCGGTGCCCAGGGACATGGCACTTGGGAAGGGGAGGGCTGGAAGGGAGGCCCCCAGTGAATGTCTGCCCACCTTCTGGGACACTGTCCCTGAGCTAAAAGCCTGCTTTTCTGTTTTCTCTTGCAGTTACTGAGAAGGAGGTCCAGCAGTGGTGAGTAGCTGCTTTTTCTCACACCATGTGGAGGGATGGGGTGTCGGCTTTGTGCTGATGGGGACAGCAGTCCAGCTGCCCAGGATGGGGGCATGTGGAGGGGCCCCTGAGCATGGGATCTGGGCAGCCTTTGTTCAGTGCCCTTGTCCTTGTGGGACGGACGGGGTTGCAGCGGCACTGGGCTGTGGTGGCGTTGGGGTGTTTGCTGGTGGTCTTTGCTTTCAGTAGCATCTTTAAGGACCAGCAACCCTTGAAGGGTTGATTCCAAGCCTTGCTCACCAAAGAGAAGGGTTTGGGTAAGAGAGTCCTTCTGTGACCTTGAGAGGTCCTTTCCCCTCGCTGGGGCTCCATCACCCCTTCTATAAAATGATCGATTCCCTTGGAGCACGGATGGGAAATGGGCTTACCCTTGGATGCCAGCTCTAATTAATCTGTCGTAGCTGCCTGGAGGGCCGTGATGAGAAGGATTCTGAGGCCATACGTCATGGAAGAAATGGAAAAGTGGCAGTGAGGGATCGGTGGGGCTTGTAACGGATGAGCGGCGCCTGGGCTGGGCCTGGGGGAGGAGGGCGGCTGTCCGTCACCATGGAACGTGGAGCAGACGGGAGGCTCGCCCTGTAAGGTGTCTGAGCTGCAGGGACAGTGCATAGGGACATGAGCTGGGAGACCTTCCAGGCGCCCCCGGGAGCCTCCAGGGCCACCTTCTACACCTACCTGCCTCAAGTCCAAGCTGCAGATGGGGCGGGGCTCTGCTGAGCCCTTGCTGGGCGGCTCCCCAACCTGGGGCCCAGCTTCCACCCTCACTTTCCACTTTTGCACTTCCCCATGTGAGTGCCTCAGAAATGCCTTCCTTCTAGGTCTTCACCCCTGTGATTCTCCTTTCCTGGAATGCCCACCTTCCTTCCTGCACCATCTGAACTCTGCCCCTCCCAAGGCTCAGCTCAAGTCGCCTCCTCCATGAAGCCTACCTAGATGCCCCGTCCATACATGTTCTCCCCACCTTTGCATTCCAGCCAGAGGGGTCTTTGTTGAACAAAACCTGACCATGCCAGACGTCTGCTAAAACCCTCTCTGGACCTCAGGGCGAAGTCCTCACCCTTGGCATGGTTATGTGCTTATGAGGCCTGGTTCAGTCTGGCCCTGCTGACCCCCTTAGTCTGGCGTCCTCTGCCCTTTGGCCTTTGCCCTCTGGTCAGCCTCAATTGCTGTTGGTTCCTTGAACTCACATTTGTCTCGGGGGCTTCCTGATGTTTGCCCAGGCCGCTCTCCTTGCCTGCTCGGCTGACCTCTTTGCCCCCCCCCCCCGCCCCATTGAAAACCCTCAAGCCCCTGTCTGGCTTGGGGCCTCCTCTGACCTCCCGCTGCCCTGCGCCCCCCTGGGACAGCCGATGACATACCGGGCAGCAGACAAGCCTTTCATTCCTCTCTGCCTCCCGCCAGGGCTCTGAAGGCTGGCCAGCTTGGCCTTGTCTGTGGCTGTGTCTCCAGGGCCTGGCCACGGTGGGTGCTCGGCACCCAAGAGGTACTGCCCTTGGTGCTTCAAATTCATGCTGCCATTGACTTCTTCTGTTTTTTTCTTTCTTTTCTTCTTTTTTTGAGACAGAGTCTCGCTTTGTCGCCAGGTGCCCAGGCTGGAGTACAGTGATGCGATCTTGGCTCACTGCACCCTCCGCCTTCTGGGTTCAAGCAGTTCTCCTGCCTCAGCCTCCCAAGTAGCTGGGACTGCAGGCACATGCCACCACGCCCAGCTAATTTTTGTATATTAGTAGAGGTGGAGTTTCACCACGTTAGCCAGGATGGTCTCAATCTCTTGTCCTCGTGATCTGCCCGCCCCGGCCTCCCAAAGTGCTGGGATTACAGGTGTGAGCCACTGTGCCCGGCTGCCTCTTTTTGTTGTTATTATTATTTTTTTTTGAGTCAGAGTCTCTTGCTCTGTCACTCAGGCTGAGGGCAGTGGCTTGATCTTGGCTCGTCACAACCTCCGCCTCCCGGATTCAAGTGATTCTCCTGTCTCAGCCTCCTGAGTAGCTGGGACTACAGGTGTGCGCCACCACGCCTGGGTAACTTTTGTGTTTTTAGTAGAGACAGGGTTTTACCATGTTACAGGCTGGTCTCGAACTTGTGATCTCAAGTGATCTGCCCGCCTGAGCCTCCCAAAATGCTGGGATTACAGGAGTGAGCCACTGTGCCTGGCCTGCAATTGACTTCTGGGAACAGTAGTGGGGGTTGACAGAGCTCATAATTCCACATGGCAGATGAGGAAACTGAGGCTCAGAGAAGGTCAGTTGGGAGGTGTAGGGTTGGGATGAACCACAGGCATCCAGACCCCAGAAGCTGAGCTCTTGCCTCCAGGGTACGTGTGTGTGTGTGTGTGTGTGTGTGTGTGTGTGTGTGTGTGTGTGTGTGTACATTTTTTTTTTCTTGAGACAGAGTCTCTCTGATCTGTTGCCCAGGCTAGAGTGCAGTGTTGCCATCTCAGCTCACTTGCAGCCTCAACCTCCTAGGCTCAAGTGGTCCTCCGGCCTCAGCCTCCCCAGTAGCTGGGACTACAGACACCCACCATGACACCCGGCTAATTTTTTTATTTTTTGTAGAGATGAGGTTTTGCCATGTTGGTCAGTCTGGTCTCAAACTCCTGGGCTCAAGCAATTCTCTTGCCTTGGCCTCCCAAAGTTCTGGGATTACAGGTGTAAACCACCATGCCCAGCTTCCACTGTGAGTATTTGAATGATGGATCAGTGAGTAGGCAGCAAGGAGTCTTCCTGAGACTGTGAGAAAGCTCAGTGTCTCCCAAGGAGGCCCAGAGCAGGGGAGGGCAGTGGTTAGAGTTGCTGGGTGGCCAGTAAGGGACAGTGAGCAGTTGTCCCCCTCTCCCATTGCCCTGGCCCTGATTGTGGCTGCTTATGGCCAAGGCATGTCCCCTGGGGTCTCAGGGGACTGGGGGCTGAGGAGGGGACACCACGAGCTGTCTGCCTGAGCCTTGTCCAGGGCAGGGAAGAGGACAAGGTGTATCTTTGAGAGATGGGGACACTTCCGAAGCACTGCTGTCAGCCAGGCAGGCTCCCAGACACAGCCTCGTTGATTTCATTCTCACAATGACCCAGAAGAGACAACCCCATCGTGGCATCTTGGCATATGGTAGATGGAGACACTGAGACCTGCCTGAGCCCCCACCCAGTGTCCCCCTTCCCCACACCTGGGCCTTCTCCTGGAGCCGCAGGTGACAGAGTGGTTGGGATCATGGGTTCCAGAACCAGGCAGGCTGAACTTGAATCCTTTAATTTTTTTATTAAAATTAAAACAAAATTTTTTTCAAAATAGAGTGTCACTCTGTCGCCCAGGCTGGAGTGTCGTGGTGCAATCTCAGCTCACTGCAACCTCTGCCTCCCAGGTTCAAGCGAATCTCCTGCCTCAGCCTCCCAAGTTGCTGGGATTACAGGTGTCCGCCACCATGCCTGGCTAATATTTTTGTGTTTTTTTTAGTAGAGGCGGGGTTTTACCATGTTGGCCAGGCTGGCCTCAAACTCCAAGTGATCTGTTCTCCTCAGCCTCCCAAAGTGCTGAGATGACATATACTTAAATTATTGTTAGTATTATTTTTTTAGAGACAGGGTGTTGCCTTGTTGCCCAGGCTGGAGCGTGCTGGTGCTGTCAAAGCTCACTGCAGCCTCGACCTCCTGGGCTCCAGTGATCCTCCTGACTCAGCCTCCTGAAGAGCTGGGACTACAGGCATTTACCACTATGGCTGGCTAATTATTTAAAAAAGTTTTTTGTAGAGATGGCGCCTCGCTATATTGCCCAAGCTTGTCTTGAGTGTCTGGCCTCAAGCAATCCTCCTGACTCAGCCTCGTGGGTAGCTGAGACCACAGGTGTGAGCCACAGAGCCCCGCTCTGGGCTTGAATCCTGAACTGCCCACTTCCTGTCTGAGTGACCTTAGACAAATGACTAGACTTCTTAGGACCTCAGTTTCCCCCTCTGGAAAGGGAGGGTGATAATAGTGAAACGTTCTAGGAGTAGTGTGAAGAATAAATGTGCTAATTCATATAAGACATTTGGAACAGAGCCTAGGAAACGTTCTTTCTGCTGGCGTCAATACCATGGTAATCATGGTCCTGACATCATCAGTGCAAACCACCGAGCAGCCCTGAAATTGACGACTTCTCCGTATCAGGCGGGTGAGGAAACTGAGGCCCGGGGAGTGAGTGACTTTTGTTTGCTCATCAAGCGTCAGTAGAGCGTGCTGTCTGTACCAGGCTCCGTCCCACACCCTGGGACACACTGCAAACTGGACAAAACCCCGGGCCCCGACATACACATGAGTACAAAGCGGGGTCACTGCGGGCTGAGAAATGTGTCGCGGGGAAACGCAGATTTGAACGCGAAGGGATGGGGGCCTCGTTAGGATGAAGAGGTCAGGTGCGGCTGACATTTGAGCTGCAATCTAGACGGTAAGGACTCTGGTGGAACCTGGGTCGCATCCACCCAGGCATAGCCAACAGCAAGGACCAGGGCTGGGAGTGGGGCCTGGCGAATTTGAGGAGGGGCAGGGAGCCAAGGAGGCTGGCCCGAGGGGGCGGTGTGGAGGCCCCCACAGCAAAACAGGCACCCTCGGCTGTGTGACGCCCTGTCCTCACTCCTCACTGTGGGGCACTTCCCCTAAAGAGCTTATAAAGAAAACATCAGCCTGCTTTAGGCATGCACCTATAGTCCCAGCTACTCAGGAGACCGAGGTGGGAGCTTGGCTTGAGCCCAGGAGGTTGAGGCTGCAGTGAACTATGATTACTCCACCTCAGGCAATAGAGTGAGACCTTGTCTCTTAAAAAAAACAAAAAAAGGCCAGCATGGTTGCCCACACGTGTACTCCCAGCACTTTGGGAGGCCAAGGCAGGAAGATCACTTGAGCCCAGGAGCTTGAAACCAGCTTGGGCACATAAGGTGACCTTGTCTCTACGAAAGAAGAAAAAAAATGCTGGACATGCTGGCACATGCCTATGGTCCTAGCTACTTGGCTGAGGTGGGAAGATCTCTTGGGCCCCAGTGGTCAAGGCCGCAGTGAGCCATGATTGTGCCACTGCAGTCCAGCTTGAGTGACAGAGTGACACCCTGTCTCAAAAAGAAAAGAAAAGAAATGAGTGGTATTTTGAGAAAAGTTGTCTGTCTCGAGTAAATATCCTATGGTCACTTTGGCAGTACCTTCAAGGCTAGGAGACAGTTGAACCAATCCTTTCTCTGGCTGTCCTGGGTCAGCCCTCCACCCACCTCACTGGTGTATTCTAGAATGGTCCCATCCCCTCGAGGCAACGCTAGACCAGGGATGGTTAGACAGTGACACTCTGCCTTCCTGTGCGTGTGGCAGACATCAGTAACAGATCACAGAGTGTGTTGCTCTGTGCTCTGGGAGCCAGCGGAACTGCTGTTACCACACAAAATAAACCACTTTGCAGTTCCTTGATTGTCCTAAACCTCATTGGTTAACCCGGGACTGAGACACAAACCCGCCTACTCACAGGCTAGATCCGCCAGGCTCACGCCGGGCTCACCGTCCCCTCTGTCCTTTGCGCAGAAGGCAAATGAGATGAGCACCTGCATCCCAAACGCCCTGGCCCATTTTCAGAGGGCGCTCTCTCACCATGGCCCGTGCTTGTTCTTTTTTTTCTTTTTTTTGAGATGGAATCTCTCTCTGTCACCCAGCCTGGAGTGCAGTGGCACGATCTCAGCTCATTGCAATCTCTGCCTCCCGGGTTCCAGTGATTCTCTTGCCTCAGCCTTCTGAGTAGTTCGGATTACAGGCGCACACCACCATGCCTGGCTAATTTTAGTATTTTTAGTAGAGATGGGGTTTCATCACGTTGGCCAGGCTGGTCTCGAACTCCTGACCTCAGGTGATCCTCCTGCCTCTGCCTCCCAGAGTGCTGGGATTACAGGCGTCAGTCACTGTGTTTGGCCCTGTTCTTGTTCTAAACAACTCTCACACACCCGACAGCTGGTGACTCTGCCCATGCCTGCCCCTCTCTTGGGAAAACTCGGGGTTCCTGAGCCCAGGCTGTCAGGGAGGGCAGTGGAGGGCCCAGGCGTCCTGGGTGGGAGTGGCAGTGGGAGGGAGGGACATTCAGGGAGCAGTGGGCCCTGGTGGATATACTTTTCCTCTCCCGCCTGGGAAGCGCCGGAGCAGTTTCAGCTGTGGAAGTAGCTTTGATGGCCTCCTGTGTCTCTTTCTTCATCACACGGATGGAGCTCCCCTCTTCTCCACACACACGTTGTGAGCCCTCTCCTTCCCTTGCTCATGTCCAGCTCCTCTGCCCAGCCAGCCTGCCTTCCCCAGACAGCAGATCCGGCATCTCATCCCTGCCCCTGCCCACAGCGGTCTGAGCCCCTGAGTCTGCAGTGGTGCCGCCGCCTTGGCCTCACTGGGCTGCCGCCCGCGTGTGCTGGCTCTGCTGTGCTGGCTCCACACAGCCTCTGCTAGAGCTTTGGAAAATGGAACCAGCCCTTTGTGACTTCCCACTGCACTTAGGATAAAGCTTTAGTTCCTTGCCTGGCGCACAGGGCTCCCTGAGGTCTCTGACCTCACGTTTTCCCCTGGGTCACTGTGCCCTGCCACACTTGCTGTCCCTCACCTGTGCACAGCTCATCCTGCCTCAGAGCCTCCGTCTCTGCTATTCCCTTTGCTGTTCCTGCAGCCTCCAGTTTCGGCATGGCTGGTTCGGTCCCGGTAGCCACACCTCCACCCCCAGTAAGCTGCTCAGAGAGGAGGTCCCGTCTGCTTTGCACAGTCCAGGGTCATCTGGATTTGTGCTGACATTTAGCAGCTGCCATACAGGGTCTAAAGTGATTCTGTGATTTGTTCTGGGCCACAAAGTCAGTAGAAGTAGAGCCTGGACTAGAACTTGCCCTCCAGTGCTGGTTGGGTCCCAAGTCCCCAAGGACCCCAGTCCCCCAGGAGAGCACAGGCCAGGGCACAGCAATGGGAGGCCTGGGCCAGGCCGGCTGGGCACGCTCACCCTGCACCAGGCTCCAAACTGGGCATCCCACGGTGCCAGCTTCTTGGTGCCTCTCGGTTCTGAGCTGCTGATGCTCTTGTCCATGTTTGGCAGAGGGAGGAAGCTGGAGGCTTGGAGAGGCAGAGCCAGCATCGGTGTCCACCGCCAGCTTCAGGGTCTCCAGGAGCCTCCCTTGTTCTCTTGATTATCTTAGTTCCTGTTCCTTGAGCCCAATTCACCATCGTAGGAGATCAGGAACCACAATGAGGGCTGCTTAAGAGATGGCAGGTCCCAGGCCCAGAGAGGTGATTGTGAGCTCTGTAATCACCTGGAAAATGATGAGGATGTCATCCTGAGTGGAGACAGCAGGGTAACACACCGTCATCGGGCAGCAGTCCATGATGGGAAAATGAGGCAGAGAAGAAAGATGGGATGGCTGCAGGCTGAGGCTGCACGTGGCTGTGAGGTGTGGGGGGGTCCTCTGGTGGATTATGTGTCCTATTTTCCAAATTTTCTGCAACTTTTTTTTTTTTTTGAGACAGAGTCTTGCTCTGTCACCCAGGCTGGAGTGCAGTGGTGCGATCTCGGGTCACTGCAACCTCTGCCTCCTGGGTTCTAGCAATTCTCCTGCCTTAGCCTCCCAAGTACCTGGGATTACAGGTGTGCACCACCATGCCAAGCTAATTTTTTTTTTTTGTTTTTTTTGTATTTTTAGTAGAGAGAGGGTTTCACCATGTTGGCCAGGCTGGTCTTGAACTCCTGACCTCAAGAAATCTGCCCACCTTGGCCTCCCAAAGTGCTGGGATTACAGGTGTGAGCCACCACGCCCGGCTCTGCAGTGTTTTATTACTTTTATAATAACCAAACATCCCCGCAACATGATAGCAAAAGTAGTGGGTGGAAGCCGGAGCAATGCTGTGCTCGCGTCCACAGGGCCAGCTGTTGATTCTGGGCTGCCCCATGCAGAGTGGGTATGGAGACAGCCTCTCAGTGACACAGTCGGAGCTTTCCTGCGGGCAGGCATTGTGCTCATGGAATGGTGCCGGGCGGAGAATCCGAGGAGCAGCCCCATTTTACAGATGAAGAAACTGAGGCTCAGAAGGGTAGAAACCCTGGCCCAGGTCATACAGCTGTGTGTGTGTGTGGAGTCTAGGTCCAGCTCGCTCTGCCTCTGTGGTCCCGAATACTGGGGCTCAGACCTGCCAGCTTCTTGCTTTCTTGCTCTGGGAAACCCATAAAACCAGAGGCTATGGAGGGTGGGGAAGGGAAAGGAAGAGGAGTCATCTCGTGGCTGTTTGGGACCGTCTTCCAGGTCTCCAGGGAGTGCTGTGAGGGGCGTGCCACTGGAGGGAGTTGTTTGAAAAGATAATGGGAGAATAATTTGCTGAGGCTGCTGCTGGGCCTGGCTGATCGCACCTGGGGTTATGCTTCACGATTTATCCGTTTAGCGATCTCTGTCCCACCTTTTGCATTGCAGAGAGCAGCTGCCGAAATGTCGTCCGCATGGCAGGAGATGCAGGGTGGCCTCTCAGCAGGAGCTGAGAGTAGCGAATTCGGGGAAGTCCTAGAGGACTGGGGCTTTTGGGAAACTGAGGCCTGGAAGTCCAGGGGCTTGGTCAGGCCCTCAGAGAACTAGAGGCCAAACTGGAGTTGGACCCATGTGTCCTGGGAGCATTCAGTCATTCGTTCTTTTGTTTACTGATTCATCAGTACGTCTTTACTGAGCACCTCATCTGTGCCAGGCCGGTGCCAGTTGCTGGGGGGCATCAGGGACCGAGGAGGTGAGGCGCTTGGAGTCTCCTGGTGGACAACGGCATTCACCCAGCCTGGCGCTGTCGGGGGAAGAGAAGGTGGGAGTCTTGGGGAGGACCCCCAGCGCTAGAGTAGGAAGTGTTTTGCAAGTGGCAGTCAGCTTTCAGGATTCTTACGAAATGACAGATTTCTTTTCGCCCCTTCCCTTTGAAAGGAGCATGAGAATGCCATTGTTGAGTCTAGGATTTTCTTCCCTCATGTCTGCCCTGTCTTCATGAGCTGGTCCCCAAACACAGTCAAGCATATCAGGAACCTCTGCTTCATGTGGCTGAGGATCATAGGCTCGGTTTTTCACAGCCTGGACCTGTCTCTGAGGCCTAGCATCATGGCTCTTCTCCAATCCCCAGAGGGGTCTCTGGCCCCCAAAGAGTTAAGACCCTGTTCATGAACAAGGTTGTGTGAGGTGTGGCTTCTGTATAAACGTCTCAGGCTGAATTACTGGGTGGGGAGGGGCAGTGAGGGATCTTGGTGCTCATGTACAGGGAGGCTGGGTATTAGGAAGGACTTCCGGGCCGGGCACGGTGGCTCACATCTGTCATCCCAGCACTTTGGGAGGCCAAGGCGGGCGGATCATGAGGTCAGGAGTTTGAGACCAGCCTGGCCAACATGGTGAAACCCCATCTCTACTAAAAATACAAAACTTAGCTGGGCATGGTGGTGGGCACCTGTAGTCCCAGGTACTCAGGAGGCCAAGGCAGGCGAATTGCTTGAACCTGGAAGCAGAGGTTGTAGTGAGCTGAGATCTCGCCCCTGCACTCCAGCCTGGGCCATGGAGCGAGACTCAGTCTTGAAGAAATAAAAGGGGGGGAAGGACTTCCTGTGGGGCTAGAGTGGGGGCTCGGGAGGGTATGGTGGAACCTTCTTCCTGGCACAGTTCGTGGGATGAGGTAACATGGCGTGGGCTGTGCCCAGCAGCTGGCTCTGGTGTTGGGGGAAGTCGTAGGCCAGGGCTTGGGGCATGGCCGGTGCTCAGAACATCCTGTGGTGTTAACAGTCTCAGCTCATTTGTCTAGGCACACTCAGGGCCTGGAAGGAAGGTGTGGGGTTGGTTTCCACCTCACAGATGAGGAAACCGAGGTTCCAAGGAGAACTGTCACCTGCCCCGGGTCACACACAGGTCAAGAGTGGGGCAGGATCAAGCCAGGCCTGAAGCCTGAGCCCTTCTTTTTCAATTTCTTAAACGTAAATAAAAAAAAAAATACATATATATATATGTATATATGTATGTATGTATGTATATAAAACCCCTTTTTCTTTTTCTTTTTTTTTTTTCGAGGAAGGGTCTGGCTTTGTTGTCCAGGCTGGAGTGTAGTGGTGTGATCATAGCTCACTGCAACCTCAAACTTTTGGGCTCAAAAACTCCTCCTCCCTCAGCCGCCCAAGCAGCTGGGAGGACAAGCACAACCCACTGAGCCCGACTCCACTAATTTTTTTCATTTATTTTTTTGTAGAGAGATGGGGTCTTGCTATGTTGCCCAGACTGGTCTCGAACTCCTGGCCTCAAGTGCTGGGATTCCAGGCATGAGCCACCCACCTGGCCTCCCGTTTCATATTACAGAGTTCCTGCACGCTCAGTGCTACCAGTGAAGATGATCCAGAGATTCACAATCCTAATGATAATAACCATAGGGTCCCCTCTGCCACTCCTTTCTCCTGCACACATCAAGCACTTGTCCGAAGTGAGGGCCTGCATGGTGGATCCCCAGAGCCATCCATCCTCTGGAGCCTGGAGATGCTGGGACTGGACCCCGAGATCCTGCCCTGAACCCCTGACCGTGCTGAGCACCTTAAGTCGCCTGTCTGCAAGGTGACTTGGGATAATGGGTTACTCCTGACGCCATCTCTACTCCCGCCCCCAGCCTAGCCTGAGCCAGCAAGGATGCTGGGACTCTTGTCCCTTCCACTGTGGGTCTGGAATCAAGCAGAAGATGTGGAGGAAAACAGGCCCACGGAGGACTTTCGGCCTCCACTGGGCTGTCAGAAAGGTGGGCAGGGCCAGGAGAGCCGGCCTCTCTCTCCCCTTCCCGGTACCAAGCACCGAGGCGGCTCCCATTCTGGAGTCTGGGCTCTGGTCCTGGCCACCTCGTGGATAGCTGTGTGACTCTGACATTAACTGAGCAGCTACTATGTGCTAGGCACAGGAGTGGGTGGTGCAGGTTTGGAGGTGAACTAGAAGATAGGGTTCCTTCCTCAATGGCCCATATGGGGCACTGGCCTGTCACTGCACAAGTTACTCAAATCATTCCCAAGGCACAGCTGCTCGAGTGGCCACCAAGGCCCAGCCCGGGGATGGGGTGCTGGGAGCGTGTCCTGGAGCGTGACCCGGCCTGGGTGGTCAGAGGGGCTTCTCTCAGGGAGATGCTCTTCCTTCTGAGAAGGAAGTGGCGAGCTGAGTCAGGCAGGTGAGGAGGAAGGGGAAGAGCAGACCCCGCAGAAGACATCTGCATGGAGGCCCTGAGCCGGGAGGGCCTTCACCTCCGGAAACCTCAGTTTCTCCTTTGGTAAAGTGGGTGGGATTGGCCTCGCCTCCTGGATGTTGGGGCGATTGGGCAGAATCGTGCCTGGAAAGCACCCCACCCTGTGCCTGGCTCTCAGTGGGTGTCCTGAATAGCTGTTAGAATCAGATGCTTATGGCGGATCCTCAGAGCTTGTGGGGGTCCCCAGAGACCGTCTGGTTGAGCGGTTCTCAACCTGAATGCTTCTGCCCCCCAGGGGATATTCGGCAGAGTCTGGAGACACTTGTGGTTGGCCTCATTTGGGGAGGGGCTGCTACTGGTATCTGTGCGGTAGAGGCTGGGGACGATGCTGAATGTCTGCCGTGCACAGGACAGGTAGGGTGGGACCCTGATCTAGCATGAGCCACTTACTTTACTCACAGGGAAACCGAGGGCCATTGTGGGGAAGAGGTTTGCTCAGGGTCCTCCCCCAGCACGACAGGTTTGGGCCAGGCCTGGAGCACAGGCCCGAGTCCCAGCTCCAGAGCAGGTCTGGCGGCAGCATGTCTGAAGGTGAGAGGGAGGGACTGGCGGGGGGGAAGGAGGAGGCCCGGGCCTGTGGGAACCTGACCCTGGACCAGGGGTGGGGATGGAGTCACATCTCTCAGGCATCCTGGGCACAAGATTCTTGGGCATGATCTTCATCATTCAGCCAGCAGCTCACTTGGGTGCGCATTGCAGGAGGGGGTGTGCGGCTGCTTTGGGGCGTCCTGACTCAGCTAGCCGGTGGCAGATGGGTGGCATGTCAGGCTGGGACCGTGGTGTGAAATCCCGGCCTCCGAGCTGCGGTGATTTTCGGGGTGGTAGAGGCCTGGGGGCGGCTGGGGTGTCTGGGAAGTTTCAGACCCCCCCACCCCGTCTCTCTGCTCCATTTGAGGCAGGCTCCCTCCTCCACCATCTGATGATGAACAGGGAGTTACGTAATGTTTGGGTAGCAGTCGCTTTACCCATGCGCTTACACGGGGGCGGTGCAGCCTGGCTTGCCGGAGGGGCGGGTGAGGCGGGGCGCCTGGGAGGCAGGAGCCCTGCGTCTGCACCCTGTTTCTGCTGGTGACTTGCTGTGTGACTTTCGGCCTGTTTCTCCCCCTCTCTAGGCCGGTCTCCATACACAGAGAGTGGAAGCACATCACTGTTTTTCTTTTCTTTTCTTCTGTTTTTGAGATGGAGTCTCACTCACTTTATCACCCAGGCTGGAGTGCAGTGGCATGATCTCGGCTTCCTGCAACCTCCGTCTCCTGAGTTCAAGTGATTCTCCTGCCTCAGCCTCCTAACTAGCTGGGATTATAGATATACACCACCAGGCCCAGCTAATTTTTGTGTATTTGGTAGAGATGGGGTTTTGCCATGTTGGCCAGGCTGGTCTGGAACTCCCGACCTTGGGTGATCCGC
This sequence comes from Alouatta palliata, assembly GCA_004027835.1. Taxonomy (NCBI): domain Eukaryota; kingdom Metazoa; phylum Chordata; class Mammalia; order Primates; family Atelidae; genus Alouatta; species Alouatta palliata. Next base: position 57,410 of record PVKV010011192.1, read on the forward strand.
CTGCCTCTGCCTCCCAAAGTGCTGGAATTACAGGTGTGAGCCACCGCGCCTGACCACACATCAGTGGTTTTCTTACTGTGCCCACAGAGCTCTTAGGTCCCAGCCGGGGTCTCTGGAGGTCCCTGTTCCAAGGGGTTCAGGAAGAAGGAGCCAGACACGTGGGCTCTTGCTCCCTCCGCCCCTGCCTGGCAATTTGTGTGTTTATTCGTTCAACTCACTGGACAAACATGCACCAGGCCCACGTTATTCTCCAGGCCTCATGCAGGTCATCAGGGCACTGGGGTGTCGGGAGCCTACATTCTGGTGGGGACTGGCCTGGAGGCGCATATGGTATATAGCATGGTCCACGCTCTGTCGGGACGGACAAGCAGGCAGGGGAGCAGAGGAGGCCCGGAGGCCACAGACCAGCTGGGCTGACTTCCTGAAAAAAGCAACATCAGCTTGGTGCAGTGGCTCATGCCTGTAATCCCAGTACTTTGGGAGGCCAAGACAGGTGGATCACGAGGTCAGGAGTTTGAGACCATCCTGGCCAACATGGTGAAACTTTGTCTCTGCTAAAAATACAAAAATTAGTTGGGCAGGGTGGCAGGCACCTGTGATCCCAGATACTTGGGAGGCTGAGGCGGGAGAATCACTTGAGTGAGCCCAGGAGGTGGAGGTTGCAGTGAGCCGAGATTGCGCCACTGTACTCCAGCCTGGGCGACAGAGTGAGACTCTGTCTCAAAAAAAAAAAAACAAAACAAAAAAAACGAAAGAAGCAACATCTAAACTGGGGCCTGGCGTGAGAGTAGATGGGCCCCTGTTAAAGAAAGTGTTATTCTGATGCTTCTTAAAATAGTCAGGAGGGGCTGGGCGCGGCACGGTGGCTCATGCCTGTAATCCCACCTTTGGGAGGTTTCGGTGGATAGATTACCTTGAGGTCAAGAGATCGAGACCATGCTGGCCAACATGGTAAAACCTCATCTCTACCAAAAATATAAAAGTTAGCTGGGCGTGGTGGCACACGCCTGTAGTCTTAGCTACTCAGGAGGCTGAGGCAGGAGACTTGTTTGAACCCAGGAGTGGAAAGTTGCAGTGAGCCGAGACGGCACCACTGCACTCCAGCCTAGCGACAGAGCAAGACTCCATCTCAAAAAAAAAAAAAGTCAGGAAGGCTTCATTCAGGACCCTTGCAATAGGTATCAGGACTATCACAACACCGGAGAGAGAGGGGCTAACCCCGAATTCGAGGAAAAGTGAGGCTTTACCACCAGTGAACAGGGTGAGGGGTCAGTGGGTGGAAACTGAGTAAGAAGAGGCCTCCAGGGCAGGGAATTCCCGCTGAACTGACTGGGCAGGCTGATGCGGGGGGCAGGACGAGGACTCACCGAGGAGCTTGATCAGATATCATGGTGTAGGGATTCTGGCTACACTGACTTAGGATTCTGGCTACAGCGGGAATTCTGGGCCAGGCAGGCCGAAGACCTGGGGCAGGGGCCAGGGGACAGGTTGATGCCAAGTGAGAAAAGGGCTCAGAGGAGCCTATCAGAAGTCTGGGTGTGAAGTATGTGGGGTTTGGCAGGAGGAAGCTGGAACAGTAGGCTGGGCACCCCCTTATGGGCATTGCTTCATGGAGGGCTTCTTGGGGCCCTGCTAATGGCATGGAAGGGGGCTGGGGCCCCACAGTGATAACCTCTGCAGTGAGTGGTAACTGGATAGGCCCCTGAAGGCTCCCCACTAAGGCTGGCTTCCCTGTGCACAGACCCTCACTGCCCGCCTTCCACAGCTGCGTGCTGCGCAGACTCCGTGCACAGCCTCCCTCTCCTTAGAGCGGCACCTGTGAGCCATCTGCAGGGATGCCTTTGGGTGCCTTTTATTTTGTCTTTATTGTTTTTAATAACCTTTTAGAGTCACTCAAGTAGCACAGACCCATTGCGGATAAGTTAGAAGGTTTACAAAAAGAAGTAACCACCTGGCATCCAGGGAGGTCTGGCGACAGCTGAGTGTGTCTCCACATGGGTCATTACGTCCTGGGGCCAGGCATGTTTCCCCTGCTGCCCAGGGGCCCATCCTGGCCTGGGGTTCTGGGGTCATGGGCCAGGCTGAAATGGAAGAAACTGGAAAGAAGCAGGGGGAAGGCAGCTTTAAGGGCTGGGAGTGGGGGTAGCTGTCCCTTCCTCCTGCTGTGGAAAGGGACTTGAGATCCACAGTGGCATGGTCTCGGCTCACTGCAACCTCTGCCTCCCAGGTTCAAGTGACTCTCCTGCCTCAGCCTCCGAGTAGCTGGGATTAGAGACATGCACCACCAGGCCTGGCTAATTTTTGTATATTTAGTAGAGACGGGGTTTTACCATGTTGGCCGGGCTAGTCTTGAACTCCTGACCTCAGATGATCCTCCCACCTTGGACTCCCACAGTGCGGGGATGACAGGCGTGAGCCTCCGTGCCCGGCCTCACACCAATGGTTTTCTGACTCTGTCCTGCTTTGCTTCCTTCTTACTTGGCTGATCCAAGCAGGGGCTCAGAACAGATCTCAGGGCTGAGCAGAGGCCAGTAGACCCCAAGAGTCCCGCCAGGCTGCAGGGATTCTGGGTGGGCCTGCGGTCATCACCTGCACAGGAGGGATGGATGCTGGGGTCACAGGCTGGCCGGCAGGGCAGAGGACAGGAGAAGCAGGGCCAGCTCCTAGTCTCATGAGTTGCTGTGGATGAATCTCCTGACCTCTCTGTGCCTCAGCACCCGCATCTGTGAAATGGGATGGTTGGGCCGACTGCCGAGGGTGTGCAGGGCAAGTTGATGGGGAACCACCCAGTCTCACAGTGCCCGGGATTGGGCTGCTATCATGGGTTGTTACAAAGGCCGGTGGTACCTACCTCCCTGGGCCTTTAGCACCCTTCAAGGTGTTCTGGGGTAGGGACAGGAAAAGGTGCAGAGGGCTGGCCTATTCATGGCCTCCTGCTTGCTGTGGGCACTGCCAGGACGGTCATGTGCCCACTGTGGTCTGATTCAAGGAGAACTCCCCTCCCTCCCACATCCCACCCCATCTTCTCTTCCCTCCCCCACCCCCCTCCCCCACTCAACCGCCCTCACCCCGGCAGCAGCCACAGTACTGGCAGGAGGCTGAGTGCCTGAGCTTCGCCATTCAGGCCGCAGAATGTTCAAGGGTCCCCGCCCTGGGTGCCCCGCACGTCCCTTCAGGTCCTCATGTGCCCAGGGTCCATTCCAGTCCCTTACCTCTTTACTGGGGAGGGGGACAGTGGCTTTTCCATGTGCCCTGTCTGGATGGGCCCTAATCACAGCGCCATGCGCATTTCCTGCACGGTCATCCCAGAACGCGCTCTGATGTTGGAGGGAAGGGTGGAGGCTTTGCGTGGGTCACACTGAAGGGGGTACGGGGGACGGTGTGAAAGTTGCGGTGATCTGGCTTCTTGAGCATTGGCCTCTTCAGCATTCACCTTTGATCCCCACCTCCTCTGTAGCCTGGGCTTCGAGGACTTGCGAATGTCTTCCTCTCTCTCAGGCTGTTTTCTCATCTTTAAAATGAGCTTCCTCAGCCTGGCACCATGGCTCATGCCTGTAATCCCAACACTTTGGGAGGCTGAGGCGGGTGGATCACTGAGGTCAGGGGTTCAGGACCAGCCTGGCCAACATGGTGAAATCCCATCTCTACTAAAAATACAAAAATTAGCTGGGTGTGGTGGCGCATGCCTGTAATCCCAGCTACTCAAAAGGCTGAGGCAGGAGAATCGCTTGAATCCAGGAGGTGGAGGTGCAGTGAGCTGAGATCACACCACCGCACTCCATCTTGGGCAACAGAGGGAGACTCCGTCTCAAAAAAAAAAAAAAAAAACCTTCCTTATAGTAACTTCTCATAGGGCTATTAGGAGCATTCTGGGAGAATAAGGTGTGCAGAGCTCCCAGTTGGGTCTGGCCCTGCAAAGGTAATAGCTGGTGTTGGTAACAGCTGACTGCTTTCTCTGGCTTCCTGTTGCGGAAGGAATCGTCCTCTGAGGAGTGTGTGACCCCCTGGGGTGGGGTGGGAGGGACAGTTCAACTGCGCACAGGAACCAGCTTGTGAACTGGTTTAGAACAACACATATTTAAGTTCACAGTTCTAAAGTTCACACTATTGACCCGTTTTTGTGCCGAGCCCTGTGGTTACATGCACCATGTCCCTCATACCAACAAGATGGGTGTGAGAACCATCCCTTTTAATAGATGAGGAAACAGGTGAGGGCATTCGCTTAGGTTGTACAGCTAGTGAATGGCAGAGATGTGGCCTGGGATTGGGGTGCAAAGCCGTCCCACCGTCAGCCGCCTGGGGAGCTGGAGGATCTCGTGCTAGGCACCAGGGCTGCAGGGCAGACAAGTGCAGGTGGAACAGCCAGGGTCCCTCCATGCTGTTTACCCAGTTCCCTGGGAAGAGAGGCTGGGGGGCGGGGTGTGGGCATGTGGGAGGGGCCAGCTGCCGGCTCCATACGGTGGTCTACCCACCAGCACCAGCAGCGGCCCGCCCGGCTGTGATGCCAGGAGGGGCTCAGCGGAGAAGGCGGGGAGGTGGGAGGGTCTTGTGCAGGCATGCAGCTTTGGGGAGGCCATTCATGTGACTCTTATTCCCCTTGGGTGGAGCACAGGGCTGGGTGGCCACATGCTCACTCTGTGCGTGGTATCTGGGCTAATTCCTATGTCAGCTCTTAACCCCCTCATGCAGATGAGGCTCAGAGAGGTGAAGTCTGTATCCAAGGTCACACCATATTGAGAGGCAGAGGTGGGACTGCGCCCGCCTGTCAAGTCCAGGTCTGTGCCCATGGCCCCATGTGGCACCATCTCTTTGAACAAGGAGCCACAGCTTTCCTGGGCCCTGGGTGGGTGATGTTGGTGGGTGAGTGATGTTGGCATCTCTTCTACCCTCTCTGGCCTGGTCTGCTGCCTCCAGGTACAAAGGCTTCATCAAGGACTGCCCCAGTGGGCAGCTGGATGCGGCAGGCTTCCAGAAGATCTACAAGCAATTCTTCCCGTTTGGAGACCCCACCAAGTTTGCCACATTTGTTTTTAACGTCTTTGATGAAAACAAGGTGAGCTGGGGATGGATAGGGCCCGAGGCAGCCCAGAGCCTCTTCCCTCCCGCGGCAGCTGGCTCAGCTCCCGTGGGTACCGCAGCGTCTCCACACCCACTCTCTCCTGCCGATGTTCCCTCTGGAGAAGAAACACACACACAAGGGCATACTGGCACGTACATATACAGAGTCGCACATAAATGCATGCACATGTACACATGCAGATACACACACGATAAACACAGATGCATCCAAATGCATGCTCACACGTGTGCACACATATGTACATACACTCATGCACTGTCATGCACAGCCAAGCTCTCACACAGAGGTGTATGTGCACATACACTCAAATGCCATGCACACACGCAGGCACATATACAGGGAGATGCATATGAACACACATGTATACTCATACAGTGCACACAAACACACATCTGTGCTCATACAGTGCACACACATGAACACACATGTATACCCATACAGTACACACACATCTGTGCTCATACAGTGCACACACATGAACACACATGTATACCCATACAGTGCACACAAACACATCTGTGCTCATACAGTGCACACACATGAACACACTTCTATGCTTATACAGTGCACACACGAACACACATGTATACTCATACAGCGCACACAAACACATCTATGCTCATACAGTGCACACACATGAACACACATGTATACTCATACAGTGCACACGAACACACATCTATGCTCATACAGTACACACACATGAACATGCATCCATGCTTATACAGTGCACACACGAACA
>PVKV010011193.1:0-71830 GCA_004027835.1 Alouatta palliata
TTTATAAATTGGGCCAGCCACACTACTGAGATGGGCTGAGCAGAGTGGTGGGCTGTGGGAGCAGGGGTGGTGCTTGCCTCTGTCCAGGGGTGGCCTGGCTGAGGTTCGGCGGGTCTGCGAGCCTCAGTTTCCCCGCCTCCGTGCAGGTGCAGTGTGGAGAACCACAGGAGCCCAGTGCATGCACCGCTCTGTGCACTGTCCGAGGGTCCCCTCCCCAACTCAGAACCATGGAATCAGGCCACGGTCCGCCTCTGCTTTAATCTTGGACTGGAGGATATACAGGTTGAGAGGGTGGGAGAGTGGCCTGGGCAAGAGGCCCTCAAAGGGATAGAGGGGCCAGTTAAGGGCCACCAGGAGCTCTGGGAAAGGAGGTCAGGGAGGAGGCTTAGCCTCCCACCTGCCCAGCTGGTCTCCGCCACCTCTTCCATGCTCAACTAGACTCCCCTGCCAGGGGTCCAGATCCTGCAGGAGTACTGCGTCCCCCAGCCACATCCAGCCTGGATGCAGGACCCATGAGGGGACGGGACCTCGGCTCTGGGCAGAGCAATGTCTTAGTAGCCTGCGGCCTCCCCACCCTTCCTCAGGTCCGACACTGCATACACACAGGCCCCCTCCTGGGACACGGCCTGGACCACGTTCAAGAAGAAGCGCCTCTGGGTCTGGTTCTGGCCGCGGTCTTGGAGTCCTCTCTGCACCTCCTGGAGTGGAGAGAAAGCAGGTTCACAGGAGAGGGCAGCTCAGCCCATCTCCAGAAGGGATAAGCCTCTGCAAGAAATGACAAAAACCATCAAAGGCAAGACTGAGAGGAAGAGGGCCTGAGAACACAGATGGGAGCGTGGACGAGAGCCAAAGGCCGGCGGGAAGCTCAGCCTCCAGGGATTAGGCATGGAGGACACCACCCGGGCCCGAAGACCTCCAGATGCAAGTTCATGTCTGTCCCAGATCCAACGACACCAGGGCCTTGAAGTGCAAATCTGACTTCAGGGGGCTTTCAATGGAGGATGTGGCTTCTCAAGACTTAAGACATTGAGGCCAGACGCAGTGGCTCACACCTGTAATCCCAACACTTTGGGAGGTTGAGAAGGGAGGATCACTTGAGGCCAGGAGTTTGAGACCAGCCTGGGCAACACAGCAAGATCCCGTCTCAAAAAACAGAAAAGCTCAGGAGTTTGAGACCAGCCTGGACAACATAATGAGATCACGTCTCTATTAAAAACAAAAAATTTTTTTTAAGAAAATAAAAATTAGGCCGGGCGCAGTGGCTCACACCTGTAATCCCAGCACTTTGGGAGGCCGAGGCGGGTGGATCACGAGGTCAAGAGATCGAGACCATCCTGGTCAACATGGTGAAACCCCGTCTCTATTAAAAATACAAAAATTAGCTGGGCATGGTGGCAGGTGCCTATAGTCCCAGCTACTCGGGAGGCTGAGGCAGGAGAATTGCTTGAACCCAGGAGGCGGAGGTTGCGGTGAGCCGAGATCGCGCCATTGCACTCCAGCCTGGGTAACAAGAGCGAAACTCCGTCTCAAAAAAAGAAAATAAAAATTAGTCAGGTGTGGTGATGCTATGCCTGTAGTCCCAGCTGCTCAGGAGGCTGAGGCAGGAGGATCCCTTAAGTCTAGGAGTTTGAGGCTGCAGTGAGCCTTGATTGTGACACAGAACTCCAGCCTGGGCAACAGAGCAAGACTGAAACCACTTTTCCAAAATTATGGCTGAGACAGTGAAAGAGATCTAACTTAACCAACTCCATCTTGCTTCTAACCTCCAAGCTGTCCTTGTTCATTCCTGGGCGCAGGCTGAACTAACTTTGGGAGAAACTTAGTTTATGCTTTAAACAAAGACGGTAACAGCCCTTTCCCAAAGCAGACCTCCTTCTTGCCTGGGGACTAGATTGCCTTTGTAGGACTAATATTAGTCATAAATAAGATTAGAAATTACGGTTTAGGAGTCATGCAGCTGAAGGTTACAAGATTCTGACCCTCCCTAAACTGCTCCTAAGATTAGTGCTTGGGATATTTTGCAGACCCTGCACTTGATGGGTCAGCTGGCACCATCCAGATTGATTAACTGGCTCATCTGATCTTGTGTCCCTGACCCAGAAACCGACAGCGCAAGAAGACAGCTTCCACTCCCTATGATTTTATGATTTCCAGGGTTTTGGGGGGTTTTTGTTTTTGAGATGGAGTCTCACTCTGTCACCCAGGCTGGAGTGCAGTGGCGCGATCTCAGCTCACTGCACTTTCTACCTCCCAGGTTCAAGTGATTCTCCTGCCTCAGCCTCCTGAGTAGCTGGAATTACAGACACCTGCCACTACGCCCTGCTAATTTTTGTATTTTTAGTGGAGACAGGTTTTCGCCATATTGGCCAGGATAGTCTTCTGACCTCAAGTGACCCGCCCACCTCAGCTCCCAAAAGTGCTGGTATTACAGGTGTGAGCCACTGCACCCAGCCAACTCCGTATGATTTCATCCCTGACCAATCAGCACTCCTGGCTCACTGGCTTCCCCCAACCCACCAAGCTGTCCTTAAAAACACTGCTCTCCAGCCAGGCGTGGTCGTCATGCCTGTAATCCCAGCGCTTTGGGAGGCCGAGGCAGGCAGATCACCTGAGCCGAGGAGTTCAAGACCAGCCTGGCTAACATGGAGAAACCCTGTCTCTACTAAAAATACAAAAACTAGCCAGGCGTGGTGGTGTGCACCTATATTCCCAGCTACTCAGAAGGCTGAGACATGAGAATTGCTTGACCCCAGAAGGCGGAGGTTGCAGCTCATGCCCCTGCACTCCAGCCTGGGTAACAGAGCGAGACTCTGTCTCAAAAATAAAACAAACAAAAAAACCTCTGCTCCCCGAATGCTTGGGTAGTCTGATTTAAGTAATAATAAAACTCCGGTCTCCCGCCCAGCAGGCTCTGCCTGAATTACGCTTTCTCTATTGCAATTCCCCTATCTTGATGAACTGGCTCTGTCCAGGCAGCCGGCAAGGTGAACCCATTGGGCGGTTACAAGACCTCGTCTCAAAAAATTTCTTAAGAAGACCTATGATCTCTGGCTGGACGCGGTGGGAATAGCTGGGATTATAGGTGGATGCCTGTAATCCCAGCTATTCGGGAGGCTGAGGCAGGAGAATCGATTGAACTCGAGGCAGAGGCTGCAGTGAGCCGAGATTGCGCCACTGCACTCCAGACTGCAGACAGAGCGAGACTCTGTCTCAAAAAAAAGACCTATGATCTCAACACACTATGTCAAGACCTTAGACATCCAGGAACCCACAAGTTTAGGGCCCTATTGATGGAGAATTCAGCTAGAATAAGGACCTGAATGCCCATGAATCCAAGGAAATTAGATCCCTAAGCTAAAAGCACCCACAGTCCCACAGTGTGAGACACTCAGGGCGTGAGGCCTACAGGCTCAGGCCCAAGACCCTGAATTTGTGGACTTTGAGGAAGTCAGAGACCAAAGTAGCCCCTAGCCTTGTGCTCGTTTCTTTCTTTTTTTTTTTTTTTTAATTTGAGACGGAGTCTCGCTCTGTTGCCCAGGCTGGAGTGCAGTGGCATGATCTTGGCTCACTGCAACCTCCACCTCCTGGGTTCAAGCAATTCTGTGCCTCAGCCTCTCAAGTAGCTGGGATTACAGGCACCCACCACCACACCTGGCTAATTTTTGTACTTTTAGTAGAGACAGGGCTTCACCATGTTAGCCAGGCTGGTCTTGAACTCCTGACCTCATGATCCACCCACCTCGGCTTCCCAAAGTGTTGGGATTACAGGTATGAGCCACTGTGCCTGGCCACGTGTGCTTGTTTCAAAGCTGCTAAGTACCTTGCCCTGGGTGATAGTCCTCAAACACTACCACTCTGTAAAGGGGCAAAAAACCTAGAGGACAGGGACCTGAGCTACTAGGGCCCCATGTTTCCAGATACCATTTAAGACTAATGACCTGAGAACTTGGCTGGGTGCAGTCACACATGCCTGTAATCCCAGCACTTTGGGAGGTCAAGGCAGGTGGGTCACTTGAGGTCGGGAGTTCAAGACCAGCCTGGCCAACATGGCAAAACCCCATCTCTACTAATAATACAAAAATTAGCTGGGCATGGTGGTGTGGGCCTGTAATCTCAGCTAGTCGGGAGGCTGAGGCAGGAGAATTGCTTGAACCCAGGAGGCGGAAGTTACAATGAGCCGAGATCCCACCACTGTATTCCAGCCTGGGTGACAGAGTGAAACTGTCTCAATAACTACAACAAACCAAAAAAAAAAAGACTGATGGCCCCAGACCTTACCCAGCAGGGCCTGAGATTCCGGAGACATCTAGGTATGCAGTCCCTAGCGGTCCGCACTCCTCAGGACCAGGGCCTCTGATCCGAGGTCATCAGGTGATGCCACATGGCCCGAGCTGCTGACAGGGCAAGTGACGTCTTTGGAGCCCTGCACGTTTGGCTGTGAGTTCCCCGTGCCTGACATACTAATCGCCCACTGTCCTTAGACTTCAAGGCCAAGATCCTCACTGCTGAAGCCAAAGCTGGATTTTCAGTGCTCAGAGACTCCATTTCTCAGAGTCCACTGGCCAGACTCCAAGACCCCCAGGATCAAAGACGCTCCTCACCCTAGTCCCTGGGCCTTAGCTGTGAAGGTCCTTAGGGACCCAAAGTCTCCATCCCGCAGTTTAGGATTTACTCCATGGAAAGCCCTAGACCTGAGTAGCTGACATTCCAACTCCCCAAGGGGGTTGAGAACCTTAGGTTTGTGAGTCACTGGATTCCATTAATCCCAGTCCCCAGACTGTCTTCTCATCTCCCAGATTCTCAGCGTCTCCCAGGTCCTCAGAGTGAAAGGTCCTGAGAATCGATATTCACTAGGACAAAAGTCCTTCAGTCAACAATCAAGTGAGGGCCGGGCACAGTGGCTCATGCCTGTAAGTCCAGCACTTTGGGAGGCCAAGGCAGGCAGATCACTTGAGGTCGGGAGTTGGAGACCAGCCTGTCAACATGGGGAAACCTCGTATTTACTAAAAATACAAATATTAGCCAGCCATGGTGGCACACGCCTATAGTCCTAGCTCCTTGGGAGGCTGAGGAGGAAGGATCACTTGAGCCCAGGAGGTCAAGGCTATAGTGAGCTGAGATCGCAACACTGCACTCCAGCCTGGGCAACAGAGTGAGATGCTGTTTCAAATATATAGTAATATACATATAGAGAGAGAGTAAAAATTACCACCAATGCCCTAGTGCCCCAGAAAAAATCACTTTACAGACTCCCACAGGAATAACAACCTCTGTTACAAATAAAGTTGCAAATTTAAGTTATAAAGCATGCAAGGAAAAAGTCACCATGAGGGAGAGTCTGAGAGGCCACAACCAGGAAAACTCACTTCTGAAAAATGGCATAAACCACAGACCAGAGACCAAGGTGCTGAGATCCTTAGCCTGAGAGCGGCGTAGACAACACCCTGCTCTCTGTCTTGGAGGCCATGGAACTGGCCTGGAGGCCGCTGACGTCCTCACCCATCAAGCTGTCCGACTCTTATGGCCCCCAAAGCTGAAGTATACCTGGCCTAAGCATCTCAGTGACTGAGTTCCTCCCAGGTGGCTTTGAGCAGCATGGACTCGGAGGGTGGGCTCTGCCCTAGGCATCCAGCTCGGACCTCAGCCTCACCTGGCTGAAGTTGGGCTCATACTCCACACAGCCCTTGCTGTTGACATGCAGGATGGGGGCTGCGATGGCCGCTCTCAGGTCAAAGCCAAGCCACAGCTTGTTCACGATGGCCTGGGGGAGAGAAGAGGGATGCAGGGAGAAAGGGGGTACCCGCTACCCTACATCAGCCCTCACACCCCCATCCCAGGGAGAATCAGACAGTATACTGCCCAGAAAGGAGAACTCGAGCCAGGAGCCCCAGACTCACCTGGGCCACGGCAGAGACGATGAGCTCCCCGCCAGACCCACCAATCACTAGCTTCGAGCCCTGGGCTTTGTTGATTAAGATGGAGGGCACCATGGAGGACGGGGGACGCTCGCCTGGAACTGGGGGCTGGCACCTTCCGGGAGCTCCACCCATCCTGTCTCCATTCTCTGCTTGAGCAAACAGTGGCTTGGCCAGCGTAGTGACCTATCCAGGGGTTAGCATGTAGCCCCGGCCCCACCCCCTCCCTCTTCTCCCCTGGTGGGGGGACCTTGTGGAGCCCAGGTGGGAAGCCTTGTTCTCACCAGGTGAGAGGGTGGTGCCGGAGCCCTGGGGGCATCTCTCGCATAGGTCCAGGAGCTCATTGTTGAGGATGATGCCTGTCCGTGGTGAGTACACCATCGCTCCAAAGCTGCAGCCGTGGACGCAGAGCCTGGGCTGGGGCCTGGGGCTCCCACCGGACACTGCCTGCCCCACCCACCTTGCAGGACCCCCTCCTTTTACAGCTGCCCTGAAACATGCTGGAGCCACTATTCTCTCCCTGGCACCACCCAGGAGGGGTCCCCAAAGACCCACCTGTGCCCCCATATCAGGGCACCCTTCTGAGCGAGGCCACCCATTCCCAGGTAAATCTTGGCTCGGGGCCACCCCAGCAGCAGCCTTTCCAGCCAGAGATGTCGGGGTAGGGGCTCCTTTTGAAATAGAGGAGGAGAAAAAGGGCAAAAGCAAGGTGCTGCCCCACGGGGACAAGTGAGGGGACATGGGGCGGGGGGGTGCAGGTCTAGGAGAGGCGTGGCCGCCCGCCTTCCCCCAAGCCCCACTCACGGTGTGTTGATGGTGCTGGTGGCAGCCACGGCACTGCCATCCTCCCCCAGCACAGACACATGGGATGTGCCTGTCCCATGGCCCCAGGCCCCAGCCAGGCTGTAGTGGCTGAGCCGGTGGTCCCCCCGGCCATCGATCTGCTGGCGGATGAGCTGGGCCAGGGCCTCCCCCAACAGGTCCTGGGAGGCGTTCTGGGGTGGGTGGGCAGGTCGCAGGGTCAGTGAGGGGCCAGGCGGGGCCCGCAGAATCAAGGGCAGGACAAGCTCAGCCCCATGGGGCCTTGACCTTGCAGCCAGGCCTCCCTCAAACCCAGGCTAGGTCTAAACTCTGCCCACCCTCCAGGTCCTTTGAGATATGGTGCCGCTCCTGCACCTGACCCCTGTAACTGCCACCCCAGGGTCCCTTTCAGTCCTGCCCTGGCCTAAAACCACATACATATCCCTCCAACTCCCCATGCCAGGCCTGACCCTCCATTCATGCCAAGTCTTGAACCAGGGAGAGGGCAGCCCGCCAGCCCCAGCAACCTCAGCAACTTCACCTGGAGCTTCGGGTGGCTTCGAGGGTCCCACAGCCTCCACCTCTGCCCTGTGGCAAACTTGAGTGTCTCCACGAGGTGGTGGTACATGTTCACCCTCCCTTCAGGCCTGGCCACAGACTCTGCTGAGAAGTTGAACCCTAGGGAGCGGTTGGGGCACACGTGGGGGTCACCCTATGTAATGCGTTGAATGTTGGCCCCTCCCAGAAAGATCCACTCACATCCTAATTCCCAGAACCTGTGAATATTACCTTATACAGCACAAGAATGACTATTACCTTAAGTGGCAATGTATGGTAAAAAAAAAATTTTTTTTGAAACAGAGTCTTGCTCTGTTGCCCAGGCTGGAGTGCAATGGCGCAATCTCAGCTCACTACAACCTCTGTCTCCCAGGTTCAAGTGATTCTTGTGCCTCAGCCTCCTGAGTAGCTAAGACTATAGGCATTCGCCACCACACCCAGCTAGTTTTTTTTGTATTTTTAGTAGAGATGGGGTTTTGCCATGTTGTTCAGACTGGCCTTGAACTCCTGGCCTCAAGTGATCTGCCTGCCTTGGCCTCCCAAAGTGCTGGGATTAAGGTGTGAGCCACCATGCCTGGGCTTTTTTGTGTTTTGCTGAGATGGAATCTTGCTCTGTCACCCAGGCTAGAGTGCAAGGCATGATCTCGGCTCACTGCAATCTCTGCCTCTCGGGTTCAAGCGATTCTCCTGCCTCAGCCTCCCAAGTAGCTGGGACTACAGGTGAGTGCCATTACGCCTAGCTAATTTTTGTATTTTTAGTAGAGATGCGGTTTCACCATGTTGGCCAGGTTGTTCTTGAACTCCTGACCTCAAGTGATTCACCCGCCTTAGCCTCCCAAAGTGCTGGGATTACAGCCGTGAGTCACCAGACCTAGCCCAAGGAGGAGATTATCCTGGATTATCTAGCTGTGTCCTGAATGTGATCACAGTGTCCTCGTAAGACAGACACACGGAGGAGAGGACACACAGAGCAGAGGAGAAACCAGTGTGACCACAGAGGCAGAGACTGGAGTGAGGCAGCCACAAGCCAAGGAATGTCGGCAGCCACCAGAAGCAGGAAGAGGCTGTGAAAATTGTCAAAATGAAGCTGCGGCCCGGTGGGGTGGCTCATGCCTGTAATCCCAGCACTTTGGGAGGCTGGGGCGGGCTGATCACCTGAGGTCAGGAGTTTGAGACCAGTCTCTCCAACATGGCGAAACCCCATCTTGACAAAAATACAAAAATTAGCCAGGCATGATGGCGGGTACCTGTAATCCCAGCAACTGGGGAGGCTGAGACAGGAGAACAGCTTGACCCTGGGAGGCAGAAGTTGCAGTGAGCCGAGATCATGCTCTTGCACTCCAGCCTGGGCAACAGAGTGAGGCTCCATTTCAAAATAAAAAAAGAAAAATGCACTCTGAAAAATAGAGCCAAGGAAAAGCCGTGAAGAGAGGCTTCTCGTGCACAATTGCCCCGTTCACCGCCAGATGCCGTGGCTTATGCCTGTAATCCCAGCACTTTGGGACGCTGAGGTGAGAGGATTGCTTGAGTCCAGGAGGTAGAGGCTGCAGTGAGCCTTGACAGTGCCACTGCACTCCAGCCCAGGTGACAGAGCAAGACCCTGTCTCAAAAAACAAAAACACACCTCACAACCTCACACATTACAACCTTACACAAAAAATACTTCTGCAAGGACATCTGCCCAGCAATGGCCTGTCCAGCCTCAGACCGGTGCCACCCTTATCACTGAGCCTAGTAGCCAAGGATAATCATTTCGAAACAGTTATATGCCAAAGCTAAGCTATGAGGACTCAGAGGCATAAGAATATATAATGGGCTGGGTGCGGTGGCTCACGCCTGTAATCCCAGAACTTTGGGAGGCCAAGACGGGCGGATCACCTGAGGTCAGGAGTTTGAGACCAGTCTGGCCAACATGATGAAACCCCGTCTCTACTAAAAAAAAAAAAAATACAAAAGTTAGCCGGGCACTCCAGCCTGGATGACAGAGCAAGACTCCATCTCAAAAAAAAAAAGAGAGAGAGAGAGAACATTATGTAATGATGATATAATGGACTCTGGGGACTCAAGGGGAAGGCTGGGAGGGGGTGAGGGACAAAAGACCACACACTAGGTACAGCATACACTGCTCAGGTGATGGCGCCACGCACATAGTTTACCCTAGCCTGGGTATTCCTACTGTGAGGCCTACTCTGGAATAAACATCATTCTCTTTGAGAGCCTTGTTCTGTTTTTTATTTAAGTCAACAAAGCAAAGAAGAAATTCTCCCCTGGAGCCCACAGGAGTGCAGCCCTGTGGACACCTAGATACCGAGCTTCTGGCTTCCAGAACTCTGAGAGGACACATTTCTGTTATTTGAAGCCACCAAGCTTGTGGGGATTTGTAATGGCAGACACAGGACACAGATATGAAGCCAGCGCAGGGAGCCCCAGGCCTCGGCACTGCCGGAACCCCCTGCAGGCTGCCTTGGGCTGTGCTGAGCTTCACTCCCCGGGTGCACGCCCCTGATGGGTAGCTCACCACCTGCACAGCCCACCTGCTTCTGTGTCTGAGACTGGTCACCTAGTGGGAGGAAGACTCAGGACAAATGATGTCAGCCCTTCAGCAAAGCCTCATGTATGGGCCGAGCCGGAGGCCAGCTCTAAAACCCATCATCCTGGTTTCCACAGCCCTGTCTTTGCACTGTGGGTCTGTGAACCCGGTTTATGGAGGAGGAGGCTGAACTAAGCAGTGGCTGGGCTTGAAGTCCAGGTTCCCAGGGGGCCAGGGCTCTGGGCAGCAGCTTTACCTCTCAGCACGTTGAGGATGAGGCTGAGAATGGCACCTCCTGCAGGCGACGGCGGTGAGTACAGGGTGTAGTCCCCCAGGGGCACCTCCAGGGCGTCCACCACCTCGGGCTGGAAATTGGCCAGGTCCTGCAGCGTCAGCTGGCTCCCTGGGGTGAGACAGAGAGGGCTCCATGAACAGATGGGGAAACTGAGGCAGGGAGGAATAACCATGGCGACAGGTCACACAATGGGATTCCACTCATCCTCTAGCCTCGTGGACACAGGGAGATGATCGGTCTGTAGGCAGCAGCCTCAGGACAGGGCCCTTGGAGCCAGATGTGGAGGGGTGGACAGAGACCAGAGGCAGGGAGGGGGAGAGGAAGATGGGAGAGGGAGCTGGCCTTTGAGAGCCTGCGAGGGTGGTCAGCTCAGCTGCCCTAGCCCACCGTGACCATTGGTAACTCCCCTCTGCTGGCCCTAACCCACAGGTTCTGCTGTCCAAGGTCCTGGACCACAGGACTCCTTAGGCTGGCAGTGTGAGGTGCGTGGCCTCTCGGAGCCCCAGGCACCACCAGCACTCCCTCAGGGCCTGGGGAGGAGTCTGCCCTCAACCCCCAGCACCAGGAACTTGGCTCTTTCTCCAGCAGGGACAGGGTATGGGACCTCAGGGAGGCTGACCTTCCTCGGCAATGTCCTCCACCAGCATCCGGCCCAGCCTCCCCGTGTAGAAGACCTCTGCACCCTCTGTGGCCACGGTCTCCAGGGTGGTGGCCAGTGCAGGCCATGGGAGTGGGTCCTGAGGCCTCAGGGGTTCTGTTCCGTTGAAGAAGAGCTGGCTGGGGGGTAGGGGGCAGCCTCAGGGTGGGGCCAGGTCCCAGAGGCAGCCTCACTCCTGCTGGGGCTCTCAGGGGTGGAGTCCTCAGGACCCTAAAGTGCAGGGCGCCCTGGCCCAGGGTCCCGAGGCACTGGGGTGGACACCAGGGGACAGATTCTCTAGGAAGTCGGGGAGACTGACACCACTCACTCCGCTTATGGCCCTGGTCCAGGGAGGGCACATTTCCCACCTAGGGCCTGTCATCCCCTCACTCCTGGGAGAGCCCGTCAGTGGGTTGGGTCAGGCGGCTGAGAGTAGTAGTTGAAGCCCTCCTGCCATGCCAGAGAGAGGGAGAAGGAGGCCGGGGCCCCAGGGCTAGTGGCACAGCCCAAATCCACACCTTGGAGTCCTGTCACTTGGGCAATGAACTCCCAGCCTGACTTCCTGAGTTATCTGCCACATGGAGCCAGAAGGGCTATGAAAAGTCTTCTCTGTCCTGGCCTTAAGGTCCCCTTTAGCCCCTGAGGGTCCACCCTCCAGTGCAGGAGGGACTGAAGCAGAGCTGGGGTGTGGACTGGGCCCAGACAGGATATGGCCTTGAATCCAGGAGCCCAGGGCTGCCCTGTGGGGCTCACCGCAAGGTTGATGCCTGCAGGAAAGGCTGCAGGAAGCTGCTGCGCAGGAACTGGCTGAGGACAGGGGGCACCACATGCCCTCCTCGGAGCAGCGCGATGGTGGGCTGGAACAGCTGCGCCCAGGGCAGGCGGCCATGGCGGCGGTGGGCCTCAGCGTAGCCGCGGAGCTCCCCGGGCACCCCGATCCACTGGGCCCCTGCATGGCACATCCCAGCCCCCCACCCTGTGGCTTCCAGGCCTTCCCAGGGGTTTTCCATCACCCCTGCACGTGGCCCCCCAGCTACAGCCGCCAGAGTCAGCTTTCTGGAGCCCACACCTAACCACGCCCCTCCCTGCTCAAACCACCTGTGGCTCCCCATAAAGTCCACAGCCAGGCCCACAGGGCCCTGCACAAGCTGGCCCCAGGCGCCCCACCCTGCCCCGCCAACCCATCTCCACTGAAGTCTCCAGGCCTTTGTCCAGCCTGGTCCTTCTCCCTGGATCACCCGAGAGAGCCCCTTCCCAAGTGGGGCCTTCCTAATCCCTGCAGTCCATGAGGCACTGCTCCTTTGGGGGTGTGTTTTGGTCAGTCCTAGTGGCCTGGGGGGTGGGAGTGGGGGACCCCCCCATGGGGCTTCACCTGTGCCCAGTGGCAGAGCCTGTGCACACTGGTCCAGCAGGCTCGGGGCGCGGCTGGCCGGCACCGTCTCCCGCGCATTGATGACCTCCACCTTTCCTGGAGTAGGGCAGGGCAATTGAGTGGTCATGGACCCAGCAGACAGCCCCTGGCCTGCTCTACGCCTCAGTTTCCATCTCTGCATTATGAGATGGACTCGGGGCTAACATAGGGACAGGAGTTGACACAAGGTTTTGCACGGCTGAGGTGAAGGGGGCAGAGCAGGGGGCCCAAGACCACCCAGAGACAGGCTTGAGCAAATGGGACTGGCTGGAGAAGGGGTTACGCACTGGTGTGCACAAGCCCGTCTTCCCCGTGGCAGGTCATGTGTGGGCCCACCTGTCGTCACATTGTAGATGGTGAAGATGACCCCTCCGCCCAGGCCCATGCTCTGAGGGTTGACGACGCTGGTGCAGACCAGAGCCGCGATGGTGGCGTCCACGGGGGAGCCCTGCTGCTGGAGGATGGCTCTAGGGGACATGGTATAGAGTCAGCGGTGGGGCTCCCCTTCACGTCTCCCCACCACGCTTGCTCAGCTGGCACTCCTTGGCGAATGGTGATGGAGGTGGCCCATCTACTGCCACCAAACCCCAGGTTAGGTCAAATAACACAACCAGGCTTCCCCATCAAATCCAGCTGCTCACAGGTCCACCACACTCTACAGTTGCAAAGTGTGATGCCATTTACACTGACCTTTGCCATAGATAAGGCGCTTCTCAGTTTGCAAAGTGCTTCTGTTGCCATGGCTCCCAACAGCTCATATGCCACAGGCAGAACCAGGCCTAGGCCACCTCTTAGTCACTCATAGTGGCCCCAGGAGCCCATCCTGGAACTCCAATCCCCATCTCACTGGGGACACTCTGCACGCAACTACTTCAAGGCTGGCCTTTGGCAGGTGACCCCAGGATCTTTCCCTGCCATGAGGGCATGAGGCTTGAGCTGATGGGCCCCACAACTTCTTCGGGGGCCCTGAGCCTATGGAAATGCTCTGGCCTAGGCTGGGCTCATTGGCTCACGCAGGTAATCTCAGCACTTTGGGAAGCCATGGCAGGTGGATTGTTTGAGGTCAGAAGTTCAAGACCAGCCTGGCCAACATGGTTAAACGCCATCTCTACTAAAAATACAAAAAATTAGCTGAATGTGATGGCAAGCACCTGTAATCCCAGCTACTTGGGAGGCTGAGGCAGGAGAATCTCCTGAAATGGTAAGGTGGAGGTTGCAGTGAGCCAAGATCGCGCCATTGCACTCCAGCTTGGGTGAAAGAGTGAAACTCCGTCTCAAAAAAAAAGAAAAGAAAAGAATTGCTCTGGCTTACCCCTCCCCATCTGTCCATGGGCAGAAAGAGGGGCCCTTCAGCCCTGAGGGGCTGGTCAGCCTGGCCTACATTGTGATGGTCCCTGTGCCTGGGGCAGAGCCCTGCATAGCTCACTAAGGGCAACTCTTCCCTCACACACAGGAATCCTCCCCAGGACCTCAAGAAGCCAGCAGTTAAACCCCAGTTGTGGATGGCGAAACCAAGGCCCAAAGAGGGAGTAGACCTGGGTCCCTGCACCCACCCTGTGGGACCTCTGACCGCAGCACCCTTCTTCAGCTCAGACATCTGTGCCCTGACCTGGCGTGTCCGTCTGGACGGAAATGCTCCCCAGCTCCTGAGCCACGTGTCCCTCCCTGGGCCCACATGTAGCACACATGGGCTCCGCAGGGACACACGTCATCTTGGAATGGGAAAGACAGCACAAAGCCAGAAGCAGGAAATAAGCAAGTCAGGCATAAACACTAATTTTTAATAAGAATAAAACACCATAAATAAAGCCAAATGACAAACTGGGAGAAAAAACACTTCAAATTCCCATCCCAGACAAAGGCTTCATCTCCTAACTAAATGGAGTACACCCTTGTTTTCCCAAGCTGCCTGCTTCCAGCCTAGTCAACTGTCTTGGCTTCCAGGGAAAAACGGGGACCACGATCCAAAGAATGCACAGACCTGGGTCCCTGCGCCCACCTCCCCAACCCTGCCAGGCTTTGGCTTTCCTCCCACCTCCCTGGTCCCATGATTTTGGGGGCCCCAGGTTTGATTCTTGGTCCTTATGCTTCTGTAGCTGCTCCCTGGGTGAGCCCATCCAGGCTCATGGCATGAGATGCAACCTGTGTGCCGATAACTCCCCAGCTTTATCTCCAGCCAATCCTCTCCCTGCATTCCAGACGCTTATCCCCAGCTATGCACAAGATATCCGCTCAGGGTGTCTAAGAAACATTTCAAACACACCATGATCTAAACTGCACTTCTGATTTTCCTTCCAACCCTCCCCACGAAATGGCTCCTCTCCTAGTCCTTACTGACTTGGAAAGTGACACAACCACTCTCCCTTTTTGCTCAGTGTCTACACTCTGGAGCCATCCTGGATTGGTCACTTTCTTCCTTCCCCACATCCAACCCACCAGTGACTCCAGATGGAGGTTACACCTCCATCTCCATCACCTCGGTCCAAGCCACCAACCTCTCTCACCTGGGTTATTGCAGTGGTCTCCTACCCAGGACGCAGTGTCTGCCTTGCTCCCTTACATTTTAACAAAATAATCTGTGAAATGTAAGTCAGACTTCACGGTAATGGGAGACTGTAATTCAGACCACACTTCCCACAGAGAACTAGAAAAGCCCAGCAGATAGAAGACGTGCGCTTAACAGCGTAGAAGGCAGAGAAGCACAGGGCTGCAGAGAAGCAAGGCTGGCATTTCTCTCAAGGCAACAGCCAAGCCTGGAAGAGGAGGCTAACAGACGGAGCACTACTTCTTTTTTCTCTTTCTCTATTTTTTTTTTTTAGCTTTTCATTTTTATTATTTTTCTTTTTTTGTTAATTTTTTTTTTTTTAAGACGGGGTTTCACCATGTTGGTCAGGCTGGTCTTGAACTCCCGACCTCAGGTGATCCATCCGCCTTGGCTTCCAAAGTGCTTGGATTACAGCCGTGAGCCACCACGCTCTATTTTTATTTTTATTTATTTTTATTTTTTTGAGACAGAGTCTTGCTGTGTCACTCACCAGGTGCCAGGCTGAAGTGCAGTGGCACCATCTTGGCTCACTGCAACCTCCGCTTCCCAGGTTCAAGCAATTCTCCTGCCTCAGCCTCCCAAGTAACTGGGACTACAGGCACACACCACCACGCCCAGCTAATTTTTGTATTTTTTAGTAGTGACGGGGTTTCACCATGATCTCCATCTCCTGACCTCATGATCCGCCTGCCTCGGCCTCCCAAAGTGCTGGAATTACAGGTGTGAGTCACCTTGCCCAGGCTTTATCTTTTTATTTTGCTGAGACAGGGTTCACCGTTACTTTTAATGGCAAAAACCGCAATTACGGTCGGGCATGGTGGCTCATGTCTGTAATCCCAGCACTTTGGGAGGCCAAGGCAGGTAGATCACGAGGTCAGGAGACTGAGACCACCCTGACTAACACAGTAAAACCCTGTCTCTACTAAAAATAGAAAAAAATTAGCCGGGTGTGGTGGCATGCACCTGTAATCTCAGCTACTTGGGAGGCTGAGGCAGGACAATCACTTGAACCCAGGAGGCAGAGGTTGCAGTGAGCTGAAATCATGCCACTGCACTCCAGCCTGGGTGATGGAGAGAGACTCCATCGCAAAAATCAAAAACAAAAAGAAAAAAACAGGCCGGGCGTGGTGGCTCATGCTTGTAATCCAAGCACTTTTGAGGCCAAGGCGGGCGGATCACCTGAGGTCGGGAGTTCAAGACCAGCCTGACCAACATGGTGAAACCCCGTCTTAAAAAAATAATAAAAAATAAAAATAAATAAAAAATAAATAAAAAAACAAAAAGAAAAAAACAAACAAAAAAACACAATTACTTTTGTACCAATCTAACACAGTGCTCATGCTGGTCTCAACTTCCTGGTCTGAAGCCATCCTCCTGCCTCAGACTTCCAAGTAGCTGGGACTACAGGCATGAGCCACCACACCTGGTCTAGAGCAGTGCTGTTGACCTTCTCATGTTGTCGAAGGAGGGAATGTCATAATGCCCACGCGTGGGGCGCAGGTTTCTTACTCTAGAAGTGTCAGTCAACCAGAAATACAGCCCTCAGGAGCACTGGGCCCAGCTTCAAATCATCTCAATCGCTCAAATTGCGTAAAGGAGATCACAGAATTTCACTTCTAGGCTTCAAATTATTATTATCAATTTTTTTTTTTTTTTGAGATAGAGTCTCACCCCGTCACCAGGTGCCAGGCTGGAGTGCAGTGGCGTGACCTTGGCTCACTGCAACCTCTGCCGCCTGGGTTCAAGCAATTCTCCTGCCTCAGCCTCCCCAGTAGCTGGGAGTACAGGCGCGCACCACCACGCCCAGCTAATTTTTTTGTATTTTTAGTAGAGACGGGGTTTCACCATGTTGGCCAGGATGGTCTCGATCTCTTGACCTCGTGATCCGCCCACCTCAGTCTCCCAAAGTGCTGGGATTACAGGCGTGAGCCACGGTGCCTGGCCCAAATTATTTAATTAATTTATTTATTTTTGAGAAAGGATTTCACTCTGTTGCCCAGGCTGGAGTGCAGTGGCACAATCATAACTCACTGCAGCCTCGATCTCCTGGGCTCAAGCGATCCTCCCACCTCAGCTTCCCAAATAGCTGGGACTACAGGCACACACCACCACACCCAGCTAATTTTTTATTTTTTGTAGACATGTGGTTTCACCATGTTGCCCAGGCTGATCTTGAACTCCTAGGCTTAAGCAATCTGCCTGCCTCAGCCTCCCAAAGTGATGGGATTACAGGCATGAGCCATCGTGCTGGGCCTCTAAATTATTTTTAAAAATTATTTCTGGCAGGGCACAGTGGCTCACGCCTGTAATCCTAGCACTTTGGGAGGCCGAGGCAGGCGGATCACCTGAAGTCAGGAGTTCAAGACCAGCCTGACCAACATGGTGAAACCCTGTCTCTATTTAAAAAAAAAAAAAAAAAAAAAATTAGCCGGGCGTAGTGGCACACGCCTGTGGTCCCAGCTACTTAGGAGACTGAGGCAGGAGAACTGCTTGAACCCAGAGGCAGAGGTTGCAGTGAGCTGAGATTCCTCCACTGCACTCCAGCCTGAGCAGAAGAGCGAGACTCCCTCTGTCTCAAGAAAAAAAAAAAACTAACTCATGTTAGACTTTGATAAGTGAAGGATGCATGTTGTAAGCTCTAAAATAATCTGTCATCTTTTAAAATAACTCCAGACTGCGCAGTTACAAAACTAATAGAGAGGGAGGAAATTGAATAATAAAAATAATAAATGCAAAACAAGATGTAAGAGGAGATAAGAAGAAATTGAATAGGCACAGAAAACAAATTGCTAGTGGCTTTCAACCCAAATAAATTGGTAGTTACATTTAAAAGGACAATCAATAAAAATTAAAATAATTGAAAATAAAATAAAACCCGGCCGGGCGTAGTGGCTCATGCCTATAATCCAAGCACTTTGGAGGCCAAGGCGGGCGGATCACCTGAGGTCGGGAGTTCAAGACCTGACTGACCAACATGGTGAAACCCCGTCTTAAAAAAAAATAATAATAAATAAATAAATAAAAGAAAATAAATAAATAAAACCCAACTAATGTCTTTCATATAAGAATACAGAAAGGTGGAAAATAATGAAAAATATATCATGCACATACTAACCAAGAAAGCTGTATAACCTTTTTTTTTTTTTTTTTGAGACAGAGCCTCACTCTGTCTCCCAGGCTGCTTGCAGTGACGTGATCTTGGCTGACAGCAATCTCTGCCTTCTAGGCTCAAGTGACTCTTCCACCTCAGCCTCCCAAGTAGCTGGGACTATAAATGTGCCAACTTAGAATTATATTAGCCACACTTGGCTAATTTTTGTATTTTTTGTAGAGGCAGAGTCTCACCAAGTTGCCCAGGCTGGTCTTGAAGTCCTGGGCTTCATCGATCCACCCACCTCGACCTCCCAAAGTGCTGAGATTACTAGCATGAGCCACCATGCCCAGCATAACTATTTTTAATGAAGTAGACTTTAAGAAGAAAAGTATTATTAGAGATAAGAGACACATCACGGAAAAGAAGTTATTAGCAGCCAGGTACGGTGGCTCACGCCTGTAATCCCAGCACTTTGGGAGGCTGAGGAGGGCAGATCACCTGAGGTTAGGAGTATGAGACCAGCCTGAGCAACATGTCAAAACCTTGTCTCTACTAAAAATACAAAAATTAGCTGGGCATGGTGGCGGGAGCCTGTAATTCCAGCTACTAGGGAGGCTGAGGGAGGAGAATCGCTTGAACCCTGGAGGCAGAGGTTGTGATGAGCCGAGATGGTGCCATTGCCCTCCAGCATGGGCAACAAGAGCGAAACTCAGTCTCAGAAAAAATAAAAACAAGTTACTAGCTAGTTTCAGTATTAACATCCAGGAAACTGGAGGTAAAACATCCAGAACTTAACATCCAGGAAACTGGATGTAAAAGTTTTTTTAGAGAAACTAAACCCATAGGTTATACATAGACAGAGAGAGATTTATTTTAGGAATTGGCTCATGTGATTGTGGGGACTAGCAAGTTTAAAATCTATAGGGCAAGCCAGCAGGCTATAAATTCAGCTAAGAGCTGATCTCGAAGTCTAGAACCTAAAATCTGTAGAGCAGTCAGCAGGCCAGACACCCAGGCAGGACATCTGTGTTACAGTCTTGAAGCAGAACTCCTGCTTCTCTGGGAAACCTCAGTTTATGCTCTTAAGCCCTTCAACTGATTGGATGTGGCTCACTCATACGATGGTGGGTAACCTGCTTTACTTGAAGTCAACTGCCTGTCAATGTTAATCACATCTATGAAATAACCTCCCAGTAAGATATTGACAAGCATTTGACCAAATAACGGGGCACCATAGCTTACCCAAGTTGACTGACACATAAATTCACCATCAGGAGCGAATAGAATGTCCAAAAAAACAAAATACTAGCGGTACGATGTCTTATATAGCTATCATAATTATGTAAAACATATAATTATAGAATGAAGATATTAAGATAATCATTAGAACAAAAATATAAACTTTTTTTTTTGAAACCAAGTCTTGCTCTGTCACCCAGGCTCAAGTGCAGTGGTGCAATGTTGGCTTATGGCAACCTTTGCCTCTCGGGTTCAAGAGATTCTCCTGCCTCAACTTCTAGAGTAGCTGGAACTACAGGTACCCGCCACCATGCCCGGCTAATTTTTGAATTTTTAGTAAAAGCAGAGTTTCACTTTGTTGGCTAGGCTGGTCTCGAACTCCTGACTTCAAGAGATCAACCCACCTCGGCCTCACAAAGTGCTGGGATTACATGCGTGAGCCACCGCGTTCGGCCAAAAATCACCTTTTTTACAAAGATCAAAACAGATGTGCTGGAGATGAGAGACCTCACTGTCACCATGCTCCTTTTGTACGTCTACTAGGCATGGTGCTGGGTCAAGACTCACATAAGCCTTAGGGACCCGCACCCAGGGGCTCTGGCTGTAGCAGAATCCAAAGAATAAAAGCTGGTGCTGACAGAGTAGGAGACAGGGCTGGGCACAGTGGCTCATGCCAGTAATCCCAGCAGTTTGGGAGGCCGAGGTGGGCAGATCATGAGGTCAAGAGATCAAGACCATCCTGGCCAACCAATATGGTGAAACCTGGTCTCTACTAAAAATTCAAAAATTGCAGGGCGTGGTGGTGCACTGAGTTTGGTATCAATATAGTGACCTCCCGGGAGTGGGGGGACCACCAGGTTGCCTAAAGAGGGATGAACCGGCCCAGGTCGGAAACGGAGCTTGTCAAAATTCCCATGCTGATCAGTAGTGGGATCGCACCTGTGAATAGCCACTACACTCCAGCCTGGACAACACAGTGTAACCCCATCTCTAAAAATAAATAAATAAATAAAAATAAAAATAAATTCAAAAATTAGCTGGGTGTGGTGGCGTGTGCCTGTAGTCCCAGCTACTTGAAAGGCTGAGGCAGGAGAATCGCTAGAACCCGGGATGTGGAGGTTGTAGTGAGCCAATATCATGCCACTGCACTGGAACCTGGTGACAGAGCCAGACTCCGTCTCAAAACAAACAAAACAGAGTAGAAGACTGGACTCTGGGACGGCCTGCTAGTGAGAGGTAAGCACAGAGGGGAGAGATGGAGGCAGGGGCATGGGCTTCTGGTGGCCCGAGCAGACCCTGCGGCAGTGTGGCCAGGGGCCCCTGCAGGGAGGCATCTTGCCAGGAGGACGCTGCAGGAGGCCTGTCGCTGAGGCCCGTAGCAGGCCGGCCAGTGTCCCAGAGTCCAGTGACCCCTGTTCTGCAGCAGCAGCTGGGGCCAGACCCAGGCTCTCTTCCACTCCCAGCTTCTTAAAACAGGAAGTGGAAAGAGTCGTTTGACAAAACACTGTTGCAAACCCACATCCTATCTCTTCACCAAGGGAGAATTGGAGGGAGTGTGGGTGGAGGAAGCATTAGAGCAGAGATCCCTACTCAACCACTGACCCTCATGCACACAGCAGGGCATGGGAGACCCCCAGACAGTCACTCGGGGAGACACAGCAGGTCCAGACTCCACTGGGAGATCTGTGGCAGCAGGTCCCCATTCCCAAAGGCCACGTGCCCACGGGCGGTCTCTGGTGCCTGAGACCCCAGTCTCATTTGCGTCTTTGCAACTTCAAGTTTAAGTGGGTGCCGCATTTCTGTATGTCCTCCTGAGCAGAGAAGAAGCACTGCCCGGGGTGGCCTCTGACGTCAATCCCTCGAATCCCCTGGGAGCCATGGGGAGGCCAAGCAGTCACCAGCCCCCACTTGTCCCTGATCTGCCATTCTCAGCCCTGTGGAAGGAGACAGAAAGCCCTGAAGAGAAACCGAAGAAGCAGGTCACGAGGGGCTGGAGGGTGGCATGAGCAATCAGGGCAGCGAAGGATGGAGAGATGGGGGACTGGAGGGAGGAAAGAATGAATGAAAAGGCGAAGGAATGAATGAAAAAGTGAATGAATGAACAAAGAGAGAGAATGGCCTCCCTTGCTTCAGTGCTGTTCCCTTCAGTTTACAAAGCACTGGAACCCTTCCAATAGCCTGCAAGACAGAACTTCTGGGAAGCAGACCAGGTGGCTGGTAGGGAGGGGATGCTTGCTGTGGCTTTTGTGGGCTCAATGGGAGGCTGGGGGCAGGAAGGGGCATCCTGTGTGTTCCCTCTCTGCAGCGGCAGCGGCGGAGACCTCCCTTGGGCTGGGCTTCCTGGAAGAGGGTCAGGAAACACCCGCTGTCGCCTCTCTCCACCATGCTCTCATCCAGGGCACAAGTATCAATCACTTAGCTCATGGGACCCAGGCCCTGACTCAGGGAGAGGGGATGTGAGGGGCGGGGGGGGGGGCGCTGGGTCTCCCTGGACTGAGAGATCAGAGATATGGCCACGTGCTGGGAGTTGGGGTAGACTGGCTGCGGCAGCGTCGTGTGGATCCCAGCAGTCCAGTACCCGCACAGGGAGCCTCCGAACCCCTTCACCTATGACCCTGGGAGAAGACTCCAGCCTTGGAGAACTGGAGGGGCCTGCAGCAGCCAGCTGGGTCAGGCGGGGCCAGACGGGTTCCCAGATGGGATATGCAAATGGGCCTCCTGAACCCTGGAGCCAGGCATGGACTCACACAACACCATTGTCCCTAAATCCCCATCTGGCCCACAGGCACACCCTACCACCTATTCTGTGCAAGGGCCCTGAGGCCGCCTCCTTGTGCCCAAGCCCTGCAGGCAGTGAAGCCCAAACCCACATGGCTCTTGCTTCCTGGGCCAATGCACGTGCACGCACACACGCATGCACACACACACACACACACACACACGCCTTCTCCAGGAGGGGCTGGCTGCCAACGGCCACCCAGCTCCCTCCCACCTCTCACTCACCGTCCAATATCTGAGCAGATCTTGGAATCAGCAGCAACAGCAGCGTGGGCAAAGGCCTGGGGGCCACAGGGGACCTGGTGGCCAGAGAGGACCACAGCCAACACAATGACAGCCAGCGCCATCCCCAGCCCCAGCAGGACCAGGCCGACCGTGGCTCCGCAGCCCCGAGCCATGGCTCTGCAGCCCAGGAGGAGACGGGAGGCTGGTGGGCAGACAGAGGGACAGATGGGTGGGCAGATGGAGGGACAAGAAGATGCACAGATAGACTCGCAGGTAATTGCACAGATGGACAAACAGGTGGGGCTGGAGACAGACACGAAGATGGATGACAGACAGTCCAGACAGCTGGACAGAGAGGACAGTAAGAGAAAGATGGTCAGACAGAGACAGGCTTACAGATGGGGGACAGTTAGACAGGTCTGAACCACGGACTGCCAGATGGACAGATGGCTGAACGGATAGATGGCTGGTGGCTGGCAGCTGTGGCGAGCTGTTGCCTTCCCCAAGTGCACACTACGGAGTGGCCGAACTCACGCCTCAACTTCCAGTTTTCAGTTCATGCTTGTTCAGGCAGGAGGCCAGTCAGCAAAGCGTCAGAGGGGAGTTTTCCTTGCCTAGCGAAGCCAGCTGCTGTGTTAACTCCCCCACTGGTGGTAGATCCCGAGGCCCCGCCTGCTACCCCTGCTACCCGCCAGAGCCCAGGGCCACATTGTCCCAATGTGCTTGAGAAGTGTCTGCAGCACTGCGGTTACCAGGTGGGGGCAGGGCTCCCAAGAACCTCCACACCATTCCCTGGGTTCCCGGCAACTCCCAGGAAAGCAGAGCTGGGGGTCGCTCAACTCTCTCCGGCGCCCCCCTGCCTGAACCGGCCAAGCTGCCCCACTCCCAGAGTGGAGCCCCGCCCCACCCCCAGCTTCCACCTCTATCCCTAACCCTCTCTGCATGGCCCAGCCCAGGCAGTGTCAAGGTGGAGCTGAACAGAGACAGACGGAGAGGGACCCAAGGTGGCGTCACTCAGGGCCTGGGTTCAAGTCCCTATGCTTCTGCAGCCTGGCCGGGGTCCCCCAGTTCCGCAGGGTGACCAAGGGCTTCCCAGTCTGCACTGAGAACAGGCAGACTTGAGAGCACCAGATGCTGATGACTGCAAGACGCTCATGTGGGGAATGCAGACAGACCATGCCTCTAGCCCTTGGCACTGGGACCATCCATGCCTGGGACTTGCTGTCCTGGAAATGCAGCATGGGCCTCCAGGGAGGGAGGCTGAGCCGCCGGGGTGCCGTGCCACGCCCCGCCTGCAACTCTTCCCCATCCTGGCTGCGGGTCTGCTTTCCTGAATCCAAATCCATCATTACTGTGTTGGCAGTGCGCCCTCTCTGGGGACACTGGCCTGGCCCTGTCCTCCCCAGGCCTCAGGGTGCTTAACTAGGAGGCAACCAGGGGAGTGAGGACCCACTGAGGGGCTCCACTGACCAGGCTCAGCAGGGGTGCAGGCGATGTGGGCTGGATGCCTTTCCATGCGGCCCCCTCAGTCCTTCCCGCTTCCTTCCCAGCTGAACACTGCCGGCTCCAGATGTCTACACCTGGAGTCAAAGCCCTCAACCTGGACAGCAGAGAAGCTGAGGCACAGAGATAGACTATGTCCTTACAGGCCACACAGCCTGCCAGGCCCCTATATCCAGCCGGAGCCCCTGGTCAGCCTGGGCTAGAATGGTTGTTTAGAGGCAGGCTGTTCCCACGGCTGCCTCTCGCAGTAGGGGGCCTGTGGACGCCTCCTCCCACCCCCACCCGACTCGCAAGCCTCAGTGACATTGCTCAATCAGGAGCCGAAGCACATTCCTGGGCCCAGGGCAGGCCACCCACCCACCCGCTGCAGCCCTCGAAGCCCAGAGGCCAGGGCAGCAGGGACAGTGGCGACAGCAGCTTGGGGGATGCCCCCCTTCCTCTCCCCACCATCCTCGTCAGGCAGAGGCCAGGGTGCAGGGACTGCCTGAGCAAAGGCCCAGGGAAAGGAATGAATGTCATTCTGGTCCTGGCTAGAGACACAGCGAGGGACATCCCTGAATGTCCTTACTCAGGAAATGATGGGGGCAGGGGCAATGAGACGGAAAGAGAGGATTTAAGTCCCCCACCCTCCGAGGTAGTCCTGGGCTGAGCCCCATGAGACCTAGAGAACCATGGTGTGCCCCACCAGTGTGTCGGGTCCTGGAAGCCTCGTGGCCAGCTCTGACTTCTCTTGTTGCTGCACAACCCAGAGCAAGGCCTGCCCCTCCAGCCTCAGTCTTCTCCCCTGCAAATGGGGCCACAGCCTTTCCTCTCAGGCTAAAATAAGGATTGAGGCCAGGTGCAGTAGCTCACCCCTGTAATCCTAGCACTTTAGGAGGCTGAGATGGAAGGACTGCTTGAAGTCAGGAGTTTAAAACCAGCCTGGTCAATAGAGTGAGACCCCATCTCTGTTTGTTTAAATAAAAATTTTTAAAAATTACATAGGCCAGGTGCAGTGGCTCATGCCTGTAATCCCAGCATTTTAGGAGGCCGAGGCAGGTAAATCATTTGAGGTCAGGGGTTCAAGACCAGCTTGGCCAACATGGTGAAACCACATCTCTAATAAAAATTCAAAAGAATTAGCCAGGCATGGTGACGGGCGCCTGTAATCCCAGCTACTCGGGAGGCTGAGGCAAGAGAATTGCTTGAACCCAGGAGGCAGAGGTTGCAATGAGCTAAGATCATGCCACTGCACCCCAGCCTGGGCGACTAAGTGAGACTTTATCTCAAAAAAAAAAAAAAATTAAGTAAATAAAGATTGAGCAGTCACTTGTACACCAGTTAAGCCCACCTCCATCTCACCCCTGGGGAGCCTCAGAGGCAGAACCCTCCAGGGCTCAGACCCAGTGGAACTCTACTCGGCAGGCACAAACCCCGTTTGCCTGTGGGCCCTCTGCAATCACCAGGTTTTCGGGGCTGCTGAAGGAGAGCCATGACCTGGTCCCTGGCCCCAGTGCCCCTGGTTGGGCTGTGACCACCACCCCTCACCAGCCCACCTCCACCAGCCTTGCCCAGAACCCCGCCCCAGTGTTGGAACTTGTGTGCGGAGGACAAGGGAGCAGGCCCCAAGGGAGGCCTGGCGGGGCTGCCGATGGTGAAGGCCACCGTGTCTAGCTGTTCCCTTCCTGACCCACTCCCTCTGGGCTGTGTCCTCAGCTGGGCCAAGCCCTGATCCCTGGGATCTGGGGATCTGTTCCAGTTTGCTGTTCCCTGCGAACCAGGCCTCCCTCTGGAGAGGATCACAAGCTTGGGTTTCATTCTGGGCTTGCACTTGGAAAGCCCCCCCAAGGGCTTGGCTCTGACTGGGATGTTTTGCTCCAGCCTCTTGCCCAATCCCGACTCCTCGGACCTCAGCTTCACCTCTCCGTGTCCTCGGCAGGGTGAGCTGGACGCCCGCGGGTCTGAGAAGGCGCCTGGGGTTCCCGGCATCAGCTGGCCACCCTCTGCCTAAGTCAGTGCTAGGTCGTGGCGCCCTCTGGTGGCTGATCCTAGGTAGTGTCGCTGTCCAGCCCCAGGAAGGGAGGGCCTGTCCCCAAGTCCTAGGGCTCAGGGTTGGGAGGGGCAAGGCTTGGCGCAGACCTGCCCCTGGCCCCCAGCCACATGCCTGGCTCTCCCCATGCTGAAGATGCTGAGGCTTGTTCCAGCGCCCGCAGTGTAAAGATCTCCGAATCCCATCTCTGTTCCTCCCCAGCCAGATGGCTCCATTTTACACACAGGACACAGGCCCAGAGAGTGGGGAGCCAGGCCAGGGAGGCGGCCTGAAGCCTGGCACAGCAGCCTCATTTATTGTGTTGTTCTGCTGCTCACAGGGGAAGCACATCCCCCAAAGTCCCCTTCCTGGCTCTGGTGAGTATCTTGTCCCTGGATTGCTGGTCGGCCTTGTCCACCCCGAGCACTCAGTAGCCAGCAGGCTCCCCGCCTTTCCTGGAGTCTGAGGCAGCTGCCCAGCCACCAGCCGTGCGGACAATGGCCTGCACCACAGCGATGAAGGAGGACGCGATCTTGGTCTGATGGTGCCGGGCCTCCAGGGCTGCAGTCACTGCCTGGGGGTGGGAGGAGAGGGGAGGCCTGAGCAGCACTCCAGATGCCACCTGAACCATGCCTGTGTGGTCACAGGCCTCAGCTCAGGTGGTGCTATTTGGGGTCAGGAGACCAGGAAGAGCAGGTTGGGGCCTGTTGGGTCTCGTTGGAGCAGGCAGCTTGGCCCTCACAGCACAGGAGCTCCAGATGGCCCAGGTACCAGACAGAGGACACCAACCATTGTCCGCTCTGTGATGACCCAGGCCTCCAGCCCAGGATGCCCTGTGACCCCACACTGTGACTCAGTTTCCCCAACTCCCGGCCCACCTGGTCAATGTTTCTCTCCACTGTCGTGACATTGGGCAGAAGCTGGTTGTGTAGCCGGGGCTCCTCCACGGTCCGCTTCACGTCATAGCCGAACCAGAGGTGGTACATGATGGCCTGGGGCATGGGGGTGTGATCAGCATGGCCTGGGGGCTGGGCGGGGCGGGCAGGACCAGGGAGGGAAGGGGTGACACATACCAGTGCCGTGGCCGTGGTGATATGTGTGCCCCCAGAAGCTCCCACCACCATCCGGACCTGGCCGTCCTGGCCCACCATGATCGTCGGGCACATGGATGAGAGTGGTTGCTTCCCTGCGGCCAATGGGAGAAGACAGCGATGCCAGTCAGCTGCCTGCCCAGACACCCGTCCCTCTCCACCCCAGTCCCCCACCCCCAGACCTCTACCCCATACCTGGATGGATGAAATTTGTGGGCGAAGGGGGCACCCCAAACTCGTTGGTGATGTTGGGAGAGCTAAAGTCGTCCATTTCGTCATTGAACAGAATGCCACTGACCGGGGAGCGGACCTTGGAGCCAAAGCTACAGCCCAGCCAGGTCAGCCAGTGCCTGGCCTCGCTCGGCCCAGCCTGGTCCCATCTACCCACTGAGGCTCAAACATACTCCCTGTGAGGCCCAGAGCAAGCTACCAAGGCAGGGCCTCAGTTTCCCGCCAGGATAAAAGGTGATGACGCCACCTTCCTGGATAAGCGGGCAGTCTCTGGGCCACCCACCCCTGGCCTGCCCCACCCTGGCGGCCCAGCGGCCCCTACTAGAGGTTGATGGTGCTGGTGGCAGACACGGCACTGCCATCCTCTGCGATGACAGACAGGTGGGCAGTGCCCCCATCGTCCGGCGTGTAGAACTCGGGCTCGTAGTAGGAGGTCGGGTGGGTGGTGTCGTCAGAGATCTGAGCCCGGAGCTGGGCGGCGACGAACTCGGAGGTCATGTTGTGGACCACCTGCCGAGACCCCAGAGCTGGCCTGAGGAGGTGGGGAGGGAGGGTGGGGAGGGGCACAGGGTTGTGCAAGCAGGTCTCAGAAGGCCCCCGACTGTGGCTCTGACCACAACCTTCCGGCACCCACAGGCTTCTGTGGCTCCCCAGGGCCCAAGGGCAGGCCCAGCCACCTTGCGTGACTCGTCTGACTCCCTGTCTCCAGCCCCTGTGTCTGTCGAGTTCCAGCAACTCCGAATGTCTGTCTGCCCGGCCCTCAGCCTCGAGACCTTTAGTGCATTCAATCTGTAGTTCACTCACGCAGATGTTTCTAGAGCTTGCATTGCATGCCTGGCACTGGGGAATCAACAGGGAACAGACACTTAGGTCCCCGCTCTCATGCCAGAAAAAACAAACGCACGTGGGCAAAGTGCTGAAACCGCAAGCCAGGTAAGGGGAATGGAGAGGCACAGGTATGGACAGAGTGGTTAGGGAGGGCTTCTTGGAGGAGGCAACGTCTGAGAAGAGCCTGGAATGTGGCTTAAATGGTCAGTGCAAGGTAAGGGGAATGGAGAGGCATGAGGTATGGACAGAGTGGTCAGGGAAGGCTTCTCGGAGGAGGCAATGTCTGAAAAGAGCCTGGAATACAGCCTCAATAGTCAGCACAAAGGCCCCGAGGCAGGTGGTATAGGCTGGTGAGTGATAGGCAGAGTGTGAATGGGTGAAGGGGAGAAGAGGATGCGGATGCAGGCTGGGGCCCGTCCCACAGGACCTCCTAGGTCCCATAAGGACTTTGGTTTTTGCTCTGTGCCACACAGGCTTAGGGCAGAGGGCGAGCAGGCTGGGGAATGTTTTCACAGGGTCCCTCTGGTGGCTGTGAGGGGGATAAGGATAAAGTCCAAAGGCTGCGGGTGTCAACCAGGCGAGAGATGATGGCTTGCCCTGGGCAGGACAGAGAAGAATCTAGGACGGCCCCGACTAGGGAGGCAAACCCTGCAGAAGGGGCAGGTGTGGGGACGGTCAGGAGCTTGATTTTGGATACTTCATCAGACCTGAAAAGCATGGGTGCACGGATAAGCATGGTCTACGTGTGTGGAGTTCACGGGCAAGGGCAGGCTGAGAGATGAACACGGAGGTACTGACATTGAGTGGCTGCTGGACACCATGAGCCTGGCCAAGGTCCCCAAGGCAGTGGTGAGGGCTGACCAAGAGGAGAGGAGGAGGTGAGGGGACAGACGGACAGGATGGGCCTGGAAAGCCAAAGAGAGCACCTCAAGACAGTTTCAGCAACAGCCCACAGACTAGCTACCCAACGTCAGGGAAAGATGTTCTGTCTGAATCTGCTCTCAAGGAAACAGAAAGGCAAGTCCAGGACGTGAGACATTTTCCAAGACGACTGCCCTGGCTTTAAAAATCAACAAAACAGGCTGAGCAGGCCGGGCACAGTGGCTCACACCTGTAATCCTAGCACTTTGAGAGGCCAAGGCAGGCGGATCACCTGAGGTCGGGAGTTTGAGACCAGTCTGACCAACATGGAGAAACCCTGTCTCTACTAAAAATACAAAATTAGCTGGGTGTGGTGGCGCATGACTGTAATCCCAGCTACTCGGGAGGTTGAAGCAGGAGAACTGCTTGAACCCGGGAGGCAGAGATTACAGTGAGCCAAGATCGCACATTGCCCTCCAGCCTGGGCAACAAGAGTGAAACTCCGTCTCAAAAAAAGAACAACAGTCTGAGTGCAGTGGCTCACACTTGTAATCCCAGCACTTTGGGAGGCTGAGGTGGGATTTGAGCCCAGGAGTTTGAGACTAGCCTGGGCAATGTGGCAAGACCCTGACTCTTAAAAAAAAAAATAACAAAAATTAGCCAGGTGTGGGGGCATGTGCCTGTGGTCCCAGCTGCTTGGGGGGCTGAAGTGGGAGGATTCTTGAGCCCTGGAGGTTGAGGCTGCAGCTGAGATCACACCACTGCACTCCAACCTGGATGACAGAGACTCTGTCTCCAAACAAAAACAAAACAGCCGAGGGCACCTACTGTAGATAAAGAGAAGGGACACGGGTGTGTCACCCGGATATCCTGCTGTGGTATGTTCAAGTCCTCACTCTTGGGAGACACACCCCGAAGCGTGACATCAGCAACCTGTCTAATCACTCAGAGAAAACATGAATACCAATAGATGTGGGTGGAGACAGAGACAGTTAGGAAATCTGGCAGAAACGTCCACCCTGCACACTCTAGAGAAAGGGAACGTTGACGTTGGGTGGTTTTGTTTGTTTGTTTTATATTTTTGTAGGTGTGAAAATTTGCAGAATGAAAACTTGAGGTGGTGAGCTGTGTGAGATGCTGCTGACGGGGAAGCTGAGGCTGGACATGGCGATCTGGTGGCATGGGGATAGAGCAGGAGGGATTAGCCTGAAGGGAGAGAGGACGTAGCCTGGCCATGTTTGCTTTAAGAGGAGCAGAGGACAGAGGAGGCAGGAGATGGAAGTTTCTGGAGCAACAACAGCTGCCTTTCTTTCAGGAACGATCCATTATAAAGGGGTAAATGCCAGGCGTGGTGGCTCACACCTGTAATCCCAGCACTTTGGAAGGAGGAGGCGGGTGGATCACCTGAGATCAGGAGTTTGAGACCAGGCTGGCCAACATGGTAAAACTCCATCTCTACTAAAAATATAAAAAATTAGCCAGGCGTGGTGGCACACATCTGTAGTCCCAGCTACTGAGAAGGCTGAGGCAGGAGAATTGCTCAAACCTGGGAGGTGGAGGTTGCAGTGAGCTGAGATCATGCCACTGCACTCCAGCCTAGGCGACATAGTGAGACTCTGTCTCAAAAAAATAAAAAATAAAAAAAATTATAAAGGGGAAAATGGTCAGAGGCAGAGAGGAGCATTGCAGGAACAGCGCACTGAGCCAGTGAGTGGATAGAAGAGCTGACTTTAGCCAAAAGGGAGGGCAGAGGGAGACGCTGTAGTGGCCCTGTCCTCTCAGAGAGACAAGACACCAGGTCACTGGCTGCAGGGGAGTCAGAGGTGCAGAATGCTCATGGGGAAAGAGAAGACAGCTCCCAGGCAGCTGAGGTCCCTCCTGGGAGGTCAGAGGTCAGCGTGGGGGTTCTGCAGGTCTGCCCGGGAATGCCAAGGACCCAAGTAAGTAAGGAGGGGTGTAAGGATCCTCAGTAGGCAGGGATATGGCAGGGGTCTCACAGGGACCCAGCATGGAGCTGGGGCACCTAGTGAGTATGTGGGTCAGGCGGTTTAGGGCTGAGGGTGGCATTTGGGAAGTATTAGTTTGTAGTGACAGGGAGTGGGTGGCCAAGGTCTCTGTGTACTTGGCGCTCTCCCTCTCGCCTATCCTTCTCTTATTTATTTTATTTATTTATTTATTTATTTTCTGAGACAGAGTCTCACTCTGTCACCCAGGCTGGAGTGCAGTGGTGCCATCTTGGCTGACTGCAACCTCCGACTCCCAGGTTCAAGCAGTTCTCTGCCTCGGCCTCCCGAGTAGCTGGAATTACAGGTGCGAACCACCACACCCGGCTAATTTTTGTATTTTTAGTAGAGACGGGGTTTCACCTCTGGCCAGGCTGGTCTTGAACTCCTGACCTCGTGATCCACCCGCCTCAACCTCCCAAAGTGCTGGGATTACAGGCGTGAGCCACCGCACCTGGCTTCACCCATCCTTCTCATCATGCCCGAGGGCTGCAGCGCGCCCATGCGTTCCTCACTTCAGCACTGAGCACTCGAGACCCACAGCATGGGCAAAGGCCCTGAGGCAGGAATGTAGCCACTAACTACCCAAACTGTGAGTTCTGTGGGGCAGAGGCCAAGACTGCAGGTCACCCACTGATCCATCCCAGCACACAGTAGGCCCACAATCAAAGTCTGTGGCAGGAATGGCCTCATAAAGCATATGTGAGGCTGCAGCAGCCCTGGGAAGCCCACCTGGTGCCTCTACAGCAGGCCCCGCCCCTTACCTTAGTTATATTCACAAACTTGGGGTCCCCAAGCAGGGTCCTCTTGGCGTAGGCAAACCGGAAAGCCTCTACGATGCGGTGGTACGTCAGGCCCTTCTGCTCAGGAGTCTCCACGCTCGCCCGGGAGAAGTTGTACCCTGGTTGATGAGAGCCAGGTGCACACTGGTGACCCCCAGGGGCTCAGAGGGACTCAGATGGTTAGCAGCTCCCCCAGCCACTTTGTCCACCTCAAGGAGCATTTTTTTTTTTTTTGAGACCAAGTCTCACTCTGTTGCCCAGGCTGGAGTGCAGTGGTGCGATCTTGGCTCACTGCAACCTCTGCCTCCCGGGTTCAAGTGATTCTCCTACCTCAGCCTCCCAAGTAGCTGGGACTCCAGGCACCTGCCAGCATGCCTGGCTAATTTTTGTATTTTCAGTAGAGACGGGGTTTCACCATATTGGCCAGGCTGGTCTCGAACTTCTGACCTCCTGATCCACCCGCCTTAGCCTCCCAAAGTGCTAGGATTACAGGTGTGAGTCACTGCACCTGGCTTCAAGGAGCATTTAATAACCAATAGCACCAGCTGCTTCAGAAGGCTGTGGTGAGAGTGAAGTAAGGTGAGGGCTTCCCATGCCTGGACCTCAGGTCACACATCAGCTCTGGCCATACGGTGACCAAGTGGTGGGGACCCCCACTGGACCAGGGGTGCCCTCTGGACCAGGCCCTACAGCCCTGAGCTCCTGCACCTCTCTCCCTCCTGATGGCTCCTGTTCCTCCAGCCCTTGAGCATTGCTTTCTTCATTCCTGGTCACTCTGCAAGGCCTCCTGCAGGACGTGGCAAGCTGTGACGCAGGGGCACTCCTCGGGGGCTCGATGATGGAAAGACGCGGCATGGGGGGACTCGGCCATCAGGGATGCAGCAGGGGTGGGGCTGGGGAGAGACAGGCTGTCATGGGCCACACCACAGAGCCGTGGTGGGACCACTCACCTTTGAGGATGTTGAGGATGAGGGCCAGCACGGGCCCACTGAGTGGTGCACTGGGCATGTAGAGCACCGAGTCTCCCAGGCTGATGTTCAGCGGGTGCTCGATCAGCTCAGCACGGTAGTTATTCAGGTCCTCGGCTGTCATGATGCCCCCTGCAATGCGACAGCAGCTCGCATGGGCGTGGGAATGGGGCTGCACCATCGCGTGGGGGATGGAGCCGCAGCAGTGGCGTTGGGGGCAGGGCTACACCACGGTGGTGGAGAAAAGCCTGCACCCTTCGGGGGAGGACAGAGTGCACTACTGGAGGGGCGGGACTGTGCCCTGGGAAGGGGCCACAGGCAACCTCACCCCCTCCTGAGCTTGCCTCCCTGATACTGCTCACCCCACAGCTGGGCCCGGGCTGTCTGCCCTCTGCCTGCTTGGCTCACCGGCTTCCTGGCTGCCTTCTCTCCTCTGTGGCCAGAGAGTTTTTTCTTTTTTTTTCTTTTTAGAGATAGGATCTTACTGTGTCACCCAGGTTGGAGTGCAGTGGCTTAATCATAGCCCCGAACTCCTGGGCTCCAGTGATCCTCCAGCAGGTTCTCCCCAGCAGCTGAGACTCCAGGCGGCACCAACACACCCAGCAAATTCTAACTGTTCTGTAGGGTCTTGCTCTGCTTCTTTTCACTATGCTTTGAAGTTATGTTTTATGGTTCCCCACCCCCACCCCCACTATATATATGAGACTCTAGTCTCAATTTTTTTTTTTTTGTAGCTTCACTATGTTGTGCAGGCTTGTCTTGGACTCCTGACTCTAACTTCTACCTCAGCCTCCCGAAGTGGGATTACAGGCATGAGACACCAGCTTGGCCTCAGAGGGCCTTTTCTCCTCTTTTTTTTTTTTTGAGGTGGAGTCTCACTCTGTCGCCCAGGCTGGAGTGCAATCAGTGGTGTGATCTCGGCTCACTGCAGCCTCTGCCTCCTGGGTTAAAGCGATTCTCCTGCCTCAGCCTCTCGGTTAGCTGGGACTACAGGCACAAGCTGTCATGCCCAGCTAATTTTGGACTTTTTTCTTTTTTTTTGAGACAGAGTCTTGCTCTTCACCCAGGCTGGAGTGCAGTGGCGCGATCTCGCCTCATTGAAACCTCTGCCTCCCGGGTTCAAGCGATTCTCCTGCTTCAGTCTCCAGAGTAGCTGGGACTACAGGTGTGCATGCCACCATGCCAGGCTAATTTTGTATTTTTAGTAGAGATGGGGGTTCACCATGTTGGCCAGGCTGGTCTTGAACTCCTGACCTCAGATGATCCACCCGCCTTGGCCTCCCAAAGTGCTGTGATTACAGGCGTGAGCCACCGTGCCCGGCTCAGAGGGTCTCTAAGGGGAGAATTCCTGCTCCAGTCTCCCTGGTGCTTAGTCTCTTCTCATGATAAATGGATACAGGGAGGGAGGGAGGCTCTTAATTCTCCCGGAGTCAGCTCCAGACAGACAGGGTATTGGCATGCCAGTTTCCAGCCTCAGTGGTACAGGTCAACACGCTAATCACCCTCCTCCATGAAACAGTGACAAGAATTACCTGAAGAAAGCCACAGCCAAGCACCAGGCCCCTGCCCTACAAAGCCCCTTCCCCATGCCTCTCGCAAGGTGACCCTCATCCCTTGGAACTCTCTTGGTGAATCAAAGTCCCCTCTCTCTGGGCCTTAGCCCAGCTGTTCCTCTGCTAGGAATCCTTTCCTCTCTCTGCCTAACGAAGTTATCTGCAGCCCAGCCACCTCCTCCTCCAAGAAGTCCTCCTGGATCTTCAGGTTGTATTCTAGTGCTTCCCTAGCCCTGGCTCTTGCCTACACTTGCATTTACTCCATCAGGGACTTGCTCTCCTGGACTGCATGGCCTCTCTTGGCTTTGACATACCAGGAGCTATGGATTCACATGGCCAGCCACTGACCAGGAAATTCCTGCAGGCTCAGGGAGGATAGGAGGACCGCAGGGCTCTGGGCCCCAGCTGAGGGTTTCCAATGCAGGGTTCCTCACCCAGGCCCCTGAGGTTACCAACTCACCGGCCGCCTGGATGTCCTTCACAATCTGGGCCGTGAGGCTGCCGTTGTAGAAGGCCTGGGCGCCCTCGATGGCCAGCGTCTCGTAGGTATCAGCCAGCTTCGGCAGGGTCAGTGTCTCCCCCTCCCGAAGCACCTTTCCATCCCGGCAGAACACCTCACTGGGGCAGGGGGTATTCACGTGAGGCAAAAGGTGGGGTGGACTCAGACTGCCCCCCCGACCCACCTACACACGGGAACGGAACAGAGCTGGGGCAGTGCCCGTCACAGGTGGGTGGCTCCGTCACTCAGCGCTCGTCCTCCCAGCCTCCTAGTGTCCCCTGCCACTCAGGACACATGGCCAGCCACAGTGGCCACTGGGACCCGAGGCTCAGAATGCGTCCCCACACATGGTGGGAAGTGTCTGCATCTCCTCATCCCATTACCAGCGTAGGGTTCTGAAGGCAGAGGGCCGCTCCACTGCCGCTCGGGGACCGCAGGGGCCTTGGGCTGTGGGGGCCCTGCCTGTGTTGGGGGCCACACCCACAGACATACCACAAGACAGGCTGCTGCTCGATGACGGCCCGCTTGTTTTCCAGAGCTGCCGCCAAGCCCTTGCCCACAGGGAAGCCCTGGCGGGCCAGCTGGATGCTGGGCTGGAAGAGGCGAGCCCAGGGCAGCCGCCCATGCCGCTGGTGTGCCAGCTCATAGCCT
Source organism: Alouatta palliata (assembly GCA_004027835.1). Taxonomy (NCBI): domain Eukaryota; kingdom Metazoa; phylum Chordata; class Mammalia; order Primates; family Atelidae; genus Alouatta; species Alouatta palliata. The sequence goes on from PVKV010011193.1 coordinate 35,007, forward strand.
CGGATCTCTCCAGGCACTGCTACCGACAGCCCTCCTGGGGAGAGAGAGCCACCGTTATCGGCCCTGAATGATGGACATGGGAATCTCTCACAGGCGGCATCCCAGGCACATTCCCTGACTCGTTTTAGAGTTGGGGCAATGAGGTTTAGGAGGAAAGATTTTTTTTTCTTTTTTGAGATGGGGTCTTGCCATCTTGCCCAGCCTGGTCTTGAACTCCTGAACTCAAGTAATCCTCCTACCTAAGCCTCCTGATTAGCTGAGATTACAGGCATGAACCAGCATGTCCAGCAGAAGGGGATTTTTTTTTTTTTTTGAGACGGAATCTCGCTCTGTCACCAGGCTGGAGTGCAGTGGTGCAATCTTGGCTCACTGCAACCTCCGCCTCCCGGGTTCAAGCGATTCTCCTGCTTCAGCCTCCCAAGTAGCTGAGACTACAGGTGCGAGCCACCACGCCTGGATAATTTTTGTATTTTTAGTAGAGACGGAGTTTTCACCATGTGGGCCCAGATGGTCTCCATCTCTTGACCCAGAAGAGGATTTTTATGGGAGTGCACATGGACCAGGGATGTCTGATGAGGCCGCAGGAGGGGAAGCGGCAGCACGCGGCTGGGTTTTGCTGTACCAGAATTAGGTGTCTGTCTGTGCAGGTGCCTGCATGTCTGCAATCCTGTGCCACGCCAGACCCCTCCCATCTCACCAACCACAAGGCCTTATCCTGTAAGACTCATGGCTCCACCATAATGTGCTAAAGAAAGAGCAGGTCCTGCCCAGTTCAAGCACAGGCCACCCTCCAGACCCAGCCAGCCAGCCCCAAGAAAGGGCTCCCTTACTCTTTTCTGCTGCCCCAGAAGCAAGACCTGAGCCTTAATCTCTGTCCTGTCCCCTCTCCCAGCCTCAGTTTCTCCATCTGACTATAAGGGTTTTTGTTTGTTTGGTTTTTTGAGACAGAGTCTCGCTCTGTCACCAGCTGGAATGCAGCGGCACAATCTTGGCTCACTGCAACCTCCACCTCCAGGGTTCAGGTGATTCTCCTGCCTCAGCCTCCCGAATAGCTGGGATTACAGGTGTCCGCCACCATACCCAGCTAATTTTTGCATTTTCAGTAGAGACTGGGTTTAACCATGTTGGCCAGGATGGTCTCAATCTTCTGACCTTGTGATCCGCCTGCCTCGGCCTCCCAAAGTGCTGGGATTACAGGCATAAGCCACTGCGCCCAGCCTGTTTGTTTTGAGACAGGGTCTCACTCTGTTGCCCCAACAGAGCTCACTGCAGCCTTGGCTTCCCAGGCTCAAGCGATCCTCCCACCTCAGCCTCTGAAGTACCTGAGATACAGACGTACCCCACCACACATGGCTAATCTTTTTTTTTGTTTTTGAGGTAGAATTTTACTCTTGTTGCCCAGGCTGGAGTACAGTGATACAATCTTGGCTCACTTCAACCTCCACCTCCTGGGTTCAAGCGATTCTCCTGCCTCGGCCTCCCAAATAGCTGAATTACAAGCACGTGTTACCACACCCAGCTAATTTTTGTATTTTTAGTAGATTTTTGTATTCTTTTTTTTTTTTTTTTTTTTTTTGAGACAGAGTTTCACTCTTGTTACCCAGGCTGGAGTGCAATGGCACGATCTCGGCTCACCGCAACCTCCGCCTCCTGGGTTCAAGCAATTCTCCTGCCTCAGCCTCCCGAGTAGCTGGGACTACAGGCACGTGCCACCACGCCCAGCTAATTTTTGTATTTTTAGTAGAGACGGGGTTTTACCATGTTGACCAGGATGGTCTCAATCTCTTGACCTCGTGATCCACCCGCCTCGGCCTCCCAAAGTGCTGGGATTACAGGCGTGAGCCACCGCGCCTGGCCTGATTTTTGTATTCTTGTATTTTCAGTTTCACCAGGTTGGACAGGCTGGTTTCGAACTCCTAACCTTAGGTGATCCGCCCTCCTCGGCCTCCCAAAGTGCTAGGATTACAGACATAAGCCACTGCGCCTGGCCTAATCTAAAAAAATTTTTGTAGAGACACGGGTGTCGCTTTGTTGCCAAGACTGGTCTCAAACTCCTGGCCTCAAGTGATCCTCCCACCTCAGCCTCCCAAAGCGCTGGGATTACAGATATATCCAGCCTCCAAGGGGTTTTGCCTTCCAGTCCTGACTTTTGAGGAGGTAACTGGAAACAGACCCCTGGGCCTGCTCACCCCCGAGCCCCACTGCCCATGTGGACACTACAGACACTGACCCTTTGCCCAGAACGGTACAGCTATGGCCTCTGCCCCCAGGTATTCTCCTGCTCTCGCCAGAGATGACGGGGGCCATTTGGCTGCTCCCAGGCTTGGCAGCCACTGCCCTAGAACTACCTCTCCCACCCTGAGGCCTGGCACGTTTCCAAGAGCCAGTGGTTTCAATTCCTAGAAGCTGCACATCCATCCCGGAAGGTCTGACACCCAGCACACGGTTCCTTCCACCTTACAGTTAGACAGGGGAAGTTCTAATGTTTGCCAACAGACCAGGGCATGATACCTAGCAACAGTATTTTGTAGATTTCAAAGTAACTAGAAGAGAGGACTATGACGCTAATACCCAGAAATAATAAATACTCAAGATGATGGAGACCCCAAGTGCCCTGCCTTGATCATTATACATCTATGCATGTAACACTCACATATACCCATAAATATGTGAAATATCGTATCAATAAGAGAAAAAAAAAACCTTCTCCTGACTTCAGGCCAAGCAGGCTCTCGTGTCGCCACACTTGCCAAGCTCTCCGACGACCCCCACACTGCCAGACCCAGTGCCTCCTCTCAGCTTTACCGGGCTCATCACTCTCCCTGCAAGCCAGCCCTGCATCCCAGCACCTGGCTCCACCCGGGTCTCCCCTGCCTGCCATCCTAGCTCCTGCTCTCTCCTGGGTCTTTGCTCTCTCTCCTGCTGGTCTGCCTGACATCTGAGCTTCAGCCTCCATTTATGCTCTGATAACTCCCAAATTTACCTGCTGGCCTGACTGCTCCTCTGATTGCCAGACCCGAGTATCTACCTGTCTGCTCAAAAAAAGCATCTTAGGTTGAGTGCAGTGTCTCACGCTTGTAATCCCAGCACTGTGGGAGGCTGAGGCGGGTGGATCACCTGAGGTCGGGAGTTCAAGACCAGCCTCACCAACATGGAGAAACCCTGTCTCTACTAAAAGACAAAATTAGCCAGGCATGGTGGCACATGCCTACAATCCCAGCCACTCAGGAGGCTGAGGTTGTGGTGAGCCAAGATTGCGCCATTACTCTTCAGCTTGGGCAACAAGAGAAAAACCATCTCAAGAAAGAAAAGAAAAAAAGGAAAGGAAAGGAAAGGAAAAGAAAGGGGAAAGGAAAGAGGAAAGGAAAGGAAGCATCTGAAACATAAATGTGTCCAAAACCGAGCTCCTGAGTGTCCACTCAGACCTGTTTCCTGAGAGCCCTGCCTGTCTGCATTAGGGTCACCCCATCATTCCATGTACAGACAAAAGATCTGGGGTCCTCTGGGACTCCCTATGCAAGCATCACAGCCAAACTGTCCTCAAATCCGCAGGCTCCACTTCCAAGTGTGTCCATCCAGCATCGGCCACTTCCCACCACCCTCTCCACACATTACTTCAGTGACCTCCGGACAGGTCCTAGCATGCTCTCTGCCCCTTACACAGCAAGCCAAGGGGTCCATAGACCAGATTCATCCCCTTCCACTCACGTACTCTACGGGCCCCCACTTCCCTCAGACAAGTGGCAGCGGTTTCACCAAGACCTAAGACATCCCACACAACCTGGGCGGTTACTCAGGTCACCTGCTGCAGCCTCCCCAGCTCCCCACGGGGCTCTCTCCCTGCCTATCACACCTGGATCGCTTGGTCTTCCTCCAGATACCGCACAGCTCCCCTGACCTCATCTCTGCCTCTGGGTCTTTGCTCACATGTCCCCTTCCCTGACTAGGTCACCCTTCATAGAGTCCCACATCTTGAGGCACTCCAGATCTGTTTTTGTTTTTGTTTTTGTTTTTGTGAGGCGGAGTCTTGCTTTGTCGCCTAGGCTGGAGTGCAGTGGGGCGATCTTGGCTCACTGCAACCTCCTCCTCCCAGATTCAAGTAATTCTCCTGCCTCAGCCTCCTGAGTAGCTGGGATTACAGGTGTGTGCCACCACGCCCAGCTAACTTTTTGTATCTTTAGTAGAGACGGGGTTTCACCATGTTGGCCAGGCTGGTCTCAAACTCCTGACCTTGTGATCTGCCCACCTCAGCCTCCCAAAGTGCTGGGATTACAGGCGTGAGCCACCACACCTGACCCCAGCTAATTTTTTGCATTTTTAGTAGAGACGGGGTTTCACTATATTGGCCAGGCTGGTCTGAAACTCCTGACTTCGTGATCCATCTGCCTCAGCCTCCCAAAGCGCTGGGATTACAGGTGTGAGCCACCACACCCGGGAAGGTCTGCTTTTCCACAGCCCGTAGCACACCCGAACCTATCTAGTTTCTCCTCCCCACCTGGAATGTCACAGATTGCATCTGCCATCTTTGTTTTTCACCCCAGCTTCAGGAACAGCACCTGATGCTTTAAGAGATGCTCAATATGTTCTACTTACGGAAATGATTCCAAGTGTCCACAAGGTGCCAAGCCTATGATTCCCTCATTCTCTTACCCTGAGCAACTTCCTATCTACAGATGCTGAGTTTCTCAATGAGCATTAAAAAAAAATCAAAGACTGAGTATGTTGCAGAGAACTCCAAAGGGCAGCACCCAGGACCCCCACCTGAGGTATAAGACTTGCTATGGTGAGTGTGCCCCGCCCCTCCATCCTCCAACTTTTTTTTTTTTTTTTTTTTTTGAGACGAAGTTTCGCTCTTGTTGCCCAGACTGGAGTGCAATGGCACGATCTCAGCTCACTCACTGCAACCTCCACCTCCCCGGTTCAAGCAATTTTCCTGCCTCAGCCTCTCGAGTAGCTGGGATTACAGGGGCATGCCACCATGCCCAGCTAATTTTTGTATTTTTAGTTGAGACAGGGTTTCAGTATGTTGGCCAGGCTGGTAATGAACTCCTGACTCCAGGTGATCCACCCGCCTCAGCCTCCCAATTTGCTGGGATTACAGGCGTGAGCCATCGTGCCAGCCATTGTTTTATTTTTTATTTTTTAGAGACAGGGTCTCACTATGTTGCCCAGGCTGGAGTGCAGTGGCTATTCACGGGCGCGATCCCACTACTGATCAGCATGCAGTTTTGACCTGCTCCGTTTCCGACCTGGACCGGTTCATCCCTCCTTAGGCAACCTGGTGGTTCCCTGCTCCCGGGAGGTCACCATATTGATGCCGAACTTAGTGCGGACACCCAATCGGCATAGCGTACTACAGCCCAGAACTCCTGGGCTCAAGAGATCCTCCAGCCTCAGCCTCCCGAATAGCTGGGACTACAGGTCCATGCCACCGTGCCCGGCCATTTTTTTTTTTTTTTTTAAGACAAGGTCTTGCTTTGTTGCCCAAGCTATAGTGTAGTGATACAATCACGGCTCACTGCAACCTCAACCTCCTGGGTTCAAGTGATCCTCCCACCTCAGCCTCCCAAGTAGCTGGGACCACAGGCACACACCACCATGCCTGGCCAATTTTTTTTTTTCTATTTTTTGTAGAGACGGAGTCTTGCTATGTTGCCCAGGCCGGTCTCAAACTCCTGGGTTCATGGGATCCTCCTGACTTGGCCTCCCAAAGTGCTAGGATTACAGGAGTGAGCTGTTGAGGCCACCTATCCTCCAACCTTTATCCTACAATCTATTCTTCCTTTGAGCTGTGCCCCTGGGTGGACAGTGGCTTCCCCTCAGGTACCTGGGCAATTTGGGGGCCTCCTCTCCACTAAGACCAGATTAGAAAAGAGAGACTCTGGCTGGGCTCAGTGGCTCACACCTGTAATCCCAGCACTTTGGGAGGACGAGGCAGGCGGATCACGAGGTCAAGAGATTGAGACCATCCTGGCCAACATGGTGAAACCCCATCTCTACTAAAAATATAAAAATCAGCCAGGTGTGGCGGTGCATGCCTGTAGTCCCAGCTACTCAGGAGGCTGAGGCAGGAGAATCAATTGAACCTGGGAAGCACAGGTTGCAGCGAGCCAAGATCACGTCACTGTACTCCAGCCTAGCAACAGAGCAAGACTCCGTCTCAAAAAAAAAAAAAAAAAAAGAGAGATTCCACCTCATATCTCACGATCTAGAGTGCTATCCCCACAAATGAACAAATGAATGAACTGAATAGGATGCCCGTTAAAAAGGCAGGGTATAGAGAACCTGGGTTCAATTTTAGCTTCACTACCTCCCAGCTGTGTGACCTCAGCTAATTTGCGTGATCTCTCTGGGCCTCAGCATCCCCATCTGTAAAATGGGAATCCACACAGCATCCCCCACCCCAAAGGAGCAGGAAAGGGTATGAGGCGCTCATGGGTGAAAAGCATGGAGCAGAGTGCGCGCCCCAGTGAGCCCTGGTCCATGAGGGCTGTTAGCGTAATAATTATTCTCTCTGTGTGCTGCACAGGGTGGCCCCAGAGGCCTTGGGAGAAATAACAGAAGCTCCCAGCCCTTTACTCCGGTGATGATGGTCCTGACAACTCATTGTGGGAGGACGCTATGGGGCCAGGAAGGGATGAGGGGTGCCAGAACTGCCCTTGGACCCTGACAAGGCCAGGCTCCAGTGGGCAAGGCCCCTTCCCCATGGCTCGGCCCGCTCTGCACCCATGCCCCAAGCCTGCAGGCAGCTTACCCTCCTGGGACTGTTCCGAGCTGTTGAACATGTTAGGAAAGGCCAGCCTGGGGGCCACTTCGCGGGCATTGATGACCTCAGCTTTTCCTAGGAGAAGCAGGTAGGCAGGCAGACTCACCCAAACCCTTCATGCCGCGTGAGCCCGGGGGTCCCCCCAGCTGTGCCTCTGCCCAACCCACACCCCCGACCCCTCTCCCTCGCCCCTCCTGGAAGTACTCACGGGTGCTGCTGTTGTAGATGGTGAGGAATAGGCCGCCCCCAATGCCCATGCTGTGGGCGTTCATGAGCCCCACGCACAACAGGGCAGCGATGGCTGCGTCCACCGCAGAGCCACCGTCCCGCAGTGTGTCCCTGCCATGTGGTACATGAAGGGGTGAGAACCTGCAGGCTTCCATCCTGGCCCTGCATACATACCCTGCTGCCCATCTCCCCAAAGGAGGATAGAAGAGAAGTCCATTTGAGTTTTCAGGTTTCTGTTTTATTCTTTTTTTTTTTTCTTTTGAGACAGAGTCTTGCTCTGTCGCCCAGGCAGGAGTACAGTGGTGTGATCTCAGATCACTGCAGCCTCAACCTCCTGGACGCAACTGACCCTCCCACCTCAGCCTCTCAAGTAGCTGGGACTATGGGGACATGCCACCACGCCTGGCAAATTTTTTGTTTATTTTGTTTTTTTGAGACAGAGTCTCGCACTGTCGCCCAGGCTGGCGTGAAATGGCATGATCTAAGCTCACTGCAACCTCCACCTCCCAGGTTCATGTAATTCTCCTGCCTCAGCCTCCCAAGTAACTGGGATTACAGGTGCATACCACCATACCTGGCTAATTTTTTTGTATTTTTTAGTAGACATGGGGTTTCACTATGTTGGCCAGATTGGTCTCGAACTCCTGACCTTGTGATACACCCGCCTCAGCTTCCCAAAGTGCTGGGATTACAGACATGAGCCACCATGCCTGGCTGTTCTTTTTTTTTTTTTTTTTTTTTTTTCGTAGAGATGGGGTTTCGTCATGTTGCCCAGGCTGTCCAAGAACTCCTGGGCTCAACTGATCCCCACCTTGGCCTCCCAAAGTGCTGGTATTACAAGTGTGAGCCACTGTGCCTGGCCTTTGTTTTATGAAACAGGGTCTCACTTTGTCACCGAGGATGAAATACAGTGGCACGGTCACGGCTCAATGAAGCCTTGACCTCCTGGGCTCAAGCAATCCTCCCACTTCAACCTCCTGAGTAGCTGGGACTATAGGTATGAACCACCACACTAGGCAATTTTTTGTCTTTTTTGTAGAGACAGGGCCTCCTTATGTTGCCCAGGTTGGTCTTGAACTCATAGGCTCAAGCAATTTTCCCACCTCAACCTCCCAAAGTAGTGGGATCACAGTTTTCCTCTTTTTTTCTTTTTTTTTTCTGAGACGGAGATCACTCAGTCGCCCAGAGTGCAGTGGTGTGATCTCAGCTCACTGCAACCTCCACCTCGCGGGTTCAAGCAATTCTCCTGCCTCAGCTTCCCAAGTAGCTGGGAATACAGGTGCCCGCCACTCCTGGCTAATTTTTTGTATTTTTAATAGAGATGAGGTTTCACCATGTTGGCCAGGCTGGTCTCAAACTCCTGACTTCGTGTGATCCACCCACCTTGGCCTCCCAAAGTGCTGGGATTACAGGCGTGAGCCACCACGCCCAGCCAGTTTCCTCTTTTTCTTTTTTGTTTTTGAGACGGAGTTTCGCTCTTGTTGCCCAGGCTGGAGTGCAGTGGCGTAATCTCGGCTCACAGCAACCTGCACCTCCCAGGTTCAAGTGATTCTCCTGCCTCAGGCTCCCACGTACATGGAATTACAGGCACGCGCCACCACGCCCAGCTAATTTTGTGTTTTCAGTAGAGACAGGGTTTTTCCATGTTGGTCAGGCTGGTCTCGAACTCCCAACCTCAGGTGATCCACCACCTCGGCCTCCCAAAGTGCTGGGATTACAGGCATGAGCCACTGTTCCCAGCCAGTAGCTCAGTTTCCTCTTTGTCAAGCAAACAAATGTACGTGACTTTTACAATTGGGACAAAAAGGGAAATTGCTATATTTTATTAATACACCTGTAATCTCAGTACTTTGGGAGGCCAAGGTGGAGGATCACTTGAGGGCAGGAGTTCAAGACCAGGAGTTCAAGATGAGGAGTTCAAGACCTGAGCAACATAATGAGACCTCATCTCTACAAAACAGTCTTTTTAAATTAGTCAGGTGTGATGCACACCTGTAGTCCTAGCTACTCAGGAGGCTGAAGTGGAAGGATCACTTAAGCCCAAGAGTTCAAGGCTGCAGTGAGCTACGATCATGCCACTGCACTCCAGCCTGGGCAACAGAACAAGACCCTGTTTCAAAAAAACAAACACGTAACATTTTTTCTGTTTAAGTCTTTAGGAGGGAACTTAAACAGTTCTGCCTGTAACATGAGATGAGTCTAAAAGAATGAAACAGTAGAGACCACAGCTCACACCTCTAATCCCAGTACTTCAGGAAGCTGAGGCGGGAGGATCATTTAAACCCAAGAGTTCGAGGCTGCAGTGGGCTATGACCGCTACCCTATACTCCAGCCTGGGCGACAGAGTAAGACCCCACCTTTAAAAAGAGAAATAAGCTGGGCATGGTGGCTCACACCTGTAATCCCAGCATTTTGGGAAACTGAGGTGGGTGGATCATCTGAGGTCAAGAGTTCAAGACCAGACTGGCCAACAAGGTGAAAGCCTGTCTCTATTAAAAACACAAAAATTAGGCCAGGCATAGTGGCTCACACCTGTCATCCCAGCACTTTGGGAGGCCGAGGTGTGTGAATCACAAGGTCAGGAGTTCAAGACCAGCCTGGCCAACATAATGAAACCCCATCTCTAAAAATACAAAAATTAGCTGGGTGAGGTGGCGCATGCCTGTAGTCCCAGCTACTCGGGAGACTGAGGCAGGAGAATCACTTGAACCTGGGAGGTGGAGGTGCAGTGAGCCGAGATCGCACCACTGCATTCCAGCCTGGGTGACAGGGCAAGGCTCTGCCTCGGAAAAAAAAACAAAACAAAAACCCACAATAATTAGCTGGATGTAGTGGCGCACACCTGTAATCCCAGCTACTTGGGAGACTGAGGCATGAGAATCACTTGAACTTGGGAGACGGAGGTTGCAGTGAACTGAGATTGTGCCACTGCACTCCAGCCTGGGCGACAGAGCGAGCCCTCTGTCTCAAAATAAATAAATAAATAAATAAAAATAAAACGAGAAAAAAATAACAAGCAAACCACAAAACAGTGGAGTTTATCTAAAGAGACAGAGACTCTTAAAACTGAGCAAAGGGGCCCTGCTGGGCTCTTGGAGACCCGCATCCTGCTCTCGGGGTCAGCATCCCCTTCCCAGCGCGTACTGAGAGAGCCCAGGCAAAGAACAGGTAGCCCTATGCACATGGGACACCCCATGTCCAGGCAGCCTGCTTACATGTGGGGAAACTGAGTTTCAGAGGGGCGAAGGTGTTGCCCAGGTTGGCTTGCCCAGTTTCCAGGGCCCATGCCCCCATGCCCTGTCCCGCTCACCTCCCAATCTCCGAGCAGCGCTTGGCATCTGCAGCCACGGCACCCCTGGCGTACACATGGTTGTCAGGTTCCTTGGAGGCGGAGGGCAGCCAGAGACAGAGGCCGATAACGACCAGCACCAGGACCACGGCCAGCAGGCCCAGCACCACTAACTGCTTCTTCATTGTTCTGCTGCACCCACAGGGTAAGGAGCAGGGTAAGGCCTAGCCTCAGACATTCCCGGGCCCCTCCCTATCAGGGCACAGTCTAACGTAGGGCCTCAGAAACACAAGCCCTGTGTCTCCTTCCCGCCTCCCAGAACACGTGCAGGCCATCCGGCCCCCAGACCTTTGCCCAGGCCATGCCTTCTGCCAGGAGCTCTGGGCCTCATCACTGCCTTCTCAAATCCTCCCTGCTTATCTTCAGAGCCCATCTCGATAAGAACCGCATCTCCAGCAGGGGCCCTTCCTGGGAGCCCCCAGACCTGCACACCCCTCTTTCTGCAAGGCCTTGCCTATCTCCTCACAATGATGAGCTTCACTGCTTAGCAAGAAGCTCTGGAAGGGACAGGCCTGACCTGGTTTCTCCTGTGTCCCCCACCTCAGTCCAGAGCCTGGCACCTTCCAGGAGCCCCTGAGAACGCTTCACTCCACCTGGAGCATGGGGTTTAGTTTCCATAGTGCCCACAATGGGAGCACCTCACGGTCTTCCCCTGAAATCAGCAGATTTGCAGCCACAGGGCCAGGACTTACCGTCCAGCAGCAGACGGGGCCCCCGCCTTGCCTGGGGAGTTGGCCACGAAAGATGGAAGGATTTGGTGGAAACAGCCGAGGATATCACTGGGGTCTCCCTCACACTCTGCAGGAGCCTGTACCCACAGAATCTTCTTCAGAGACTCACTGGTCAGGCAGCCTTCTTGTTCTCCTGAAGGTCAAGGGCGGTTACCGGAAGCATGCACAGCCCAGTCCTTTCTAGGGGGCTTGGTGTGACTTCCTTCTGCCTCTAGCTGGTTTCTCTGCCTCCAGTGGAAGTCTGGAGCCAAAGAGGCTGTCAGTAACACACTTGTTTCCAAGAATTCTCCCAGCATGTTTCCCAGGCACAGCCCAAAGAGGGTTCTGTACAGAGCAGGGCAGAGAGGGGACAGGGCATTCCTGCACAAGCCCAGGATGTGCATGTGGTGAGCATGGCAAAGGGGGCCCAGAGGGCAGAGCCAGCCTGCCCTGCTCCGAGGCTGGACTTGCCACTCACCTGGCGTGGGGCCTCAGGCAAATCACTTAACGGTCCCGCCTGGCCGACAGTAGCACCTCACTTGCCTTGCTGCTGGGAGTGCTGTGAATAGGGTAGGTTAGATTACGGGAAAGGCTCAGTCAATGGTGGCTGCGATATCATCATGGTTGCACTGGGGACACCCCAGGAAGCCTGGGTGGCACAGGTCTCTTGCTTTCTGTTATGTCCCCTGTGGACCTGTTCTGGGCTCTGCAGTGAGGGACAGCAGTGACCCTTGTGAAGTCTCATGGCTGTGGCAGCAGGTGACAGGTATGACCGAACAGGGAAGAGGGACGTGGTGACAGAGGTGGGAGTTCCCTCTCCCACACTCAGTCCTCCACAAAGGGTGGTGTCTGCCAGCAAGCCCCTCCAATGAGCCCCAAGCTGGGTTCCCTCCGTCTGCTCCACCCTGTCCCAGTACAGCCTGTCTGATCTCGGAGCCAGACACAGTGTCCCAGAGGTGGTCTAGAAATGGTGTTCCTGTGCCCTCCTTACACAGGGGACATCCAAATGCCATCATGGAAAGGCGTTCCCCTCCCCAGGCTTGGCGGGCCTGGGCCATAGTGTGATACATTTTTTTTTTAGACAGTCTCACTCTTTCACCTAGGCTGGAGTGCAGTGGCACAATCTCGGCTCACTGCAACCTCCGCCTCCTGGGTTCAAGCAATTCTCCTGCCTCAGCCTCCCGAGTAGCTGGGACTACAGGCACATGCCACCATGCCCAGCTAATTTTTGTATTTTTAGTAGAGACGGGGTTTCACCATGTTGGCCAGGATGGTCTCAATCTCCTGACCTCGTGATCCACCTGCCTCAGTCTCCCAAAGTGCTGGATTACAAGTGTGAGCCACTGCTCCCGGCTGTGTGATACATTTGACCCCTCCCAGCCCTGGAGGCAGACACCAAGAGCGGAGAGGCCTGGCAGTGGCCATGCGGCAGCCCACCACCCACATTCCCCATAGAGTCCAAAGCAGCCCATCATCCCCACCCTGGCCACCACAGCCTGAATCCAGGCGCCACCTGTTTCTGACCTGAACTGCCTGCCAGCCTCTGCCTGCACTCCCTCCTCCCAACAGCACCTGCCCTTCAGTCTCCCAGAAAGTAGCTAGAGGGCTCTGTCTATCGCACTGTGGAACAGACCCTGCCTCCTCCCTGCCCCATGGGCAGCTCACACCCTTCACCAGGCCTGACAGCCCTCTGGCCACTCAAACACCCTGGGTCCCAGCAGGGAGTCCAGGTCAGGGTTAAGGGTTCCTGATAGAGACAGCCATACTTGGAAGTTCAAGGGGCCTCAGGAGCTGGGCAGGCGATGTGCAGCATCCATTGTGGACGCAGAACATTCCCATCACAGGGAATGTGGTGGCTCACACCTGTAATCCCAGCTACTCAGGAGGCTGAGGCAGGAGAATCGCTCGAGTCCAGGAGGCAGAGGTTGCAGTGAGCTGAGATTGCACCACTGCACTCCAGCCTGGGCGACAGAGCAAGACTCTGTCTCCAAAAAAAAAAAATACTAAAACTCCATCTCAAAAAAAAAAAGGAAAAACCAAAAACAGAAAAAAAGAACATTCCCATCACATGTCATGAGGCAGAGGCCTGGCCTGGTCGGTGGCCCTATCCCTAGCACCACAGCCCCCTCCACCAAGGAAGCTCCCCAGTCCCATCCACTGGGCCAGGTCATGCCCTGGAGGGCATAACCTCATCTCTCCCAGGCTCCGGGTCATAAGCCAAGCCCCCCATCAGGGCCCTGGGGTGGGCCAACTGTAACCCAGCCATTACCGGTCTGTTAATCTGTCTACCCAAAGGCCCAAGTATGCTCCCTGAGAAGCAGGGGGCACCCAGCCAGGATTGGACTGCTGGGAATCGTGGGGAGGGGAGTAGGCAGTGCTGGGCCCTGTCCCCTCCTCCTAGGGCATGTCAGCAAGGGAGGGTGGGCCCAGCCTCCCGAAGGCAGATGTCCAGATGTCGCCAGCCCAGAGGAAGACCCCCTGCTGAGGTCCTGGGTTTCCATTTCCCATCCCTCCACCCCTAAGTTCTCTCCAGTCTCACTGAAAGAATGTCCAAGCCAACCCACAGTGTGAGAGCAGCACACACAGGGGGAAACTGAGGCTAGAAAGTGGTTCAGATGCCATGGTTGGCCTCAAACCCAGACCCCCTTCCTTGTGACCCTGATGGGCTTACCTGAGGCCTGGGGACAGTAGGGGTCCAAGAGAACACCTCTTTCTCGGAACACAGTTCTGGGCTGTACCCTCTGGGGAAGAAGAGACAGCCTTGTCAGCCTGGGAAAGTCCCGGCCACAGAATTGGCCAAGCCCCCGGCCTGCAGCCCCCTGCAGAGCTCCTCAGGGGGCCTCCCAACTGAGACTGGGATCTGGGGGTGGGTACCTCCAAGGAGGAGCTGAGGCAGGGAAGGAGCAGGAGCAACCAGAGAACCATGAGCTTACCTAGTCCCAGAGGGAGCAACAGGCCAGCCAGGGAGGGCACAGCAGCCCTGGGGCACAGTGGAAGGCGTCTGCTCTCCCAGAGGTCCAGCCCGGCTGGGAGGACGGGGAGGCTGACGTGACAGCAGCAAGGAGGCGCACAGTGACTTGGCATGGTGACTCGGCCTGTCACCAGGTGACTAAAGGTCATGCAGCCCTGGGAAGGCCCCAGGTGGGAGGTGCTGTGGTGGGGTTGGGGGGAAAGGGGTTCCCCCGCTCCCAGACTCAGTTCCCTGCAAAGGGCGCTCTCTGCCCACAAGCCTCTCCAGTGAGTCCCAGGCTGGGTCTCCCTCTGGCTCTCCCTGTCCTTGTTCAGAACATCTGAACTCACAGCCAGTGTCCCAGAGATGGCTCTGGAGGCGGTGGAGTAGCGGTGCCCCTGGCACCAGACCAGAACCCCGCCTAAGGGGCCTCACCACACCCTGCTGTCAATGCCAAAGAGGTGTCCGAGAACATGGCCTGAGGCCCTGAGTGCAGACCAGTTCTGCTGCCCATCCAGAAACATCAGCCCCCAGGCCCAAGGAACCACCTGAACAGCCCACAGAGGCAGGGCCCAGAAAGGGCCTGAGCTGGCCCAAGCTCACACAGCCCAACAGTGTAGGCTTGGCTACTTGGTAACTGCTCCAAGTGACTGCATGTCCCTGACCAGCCCAAGAAGTCTGAGCCAGGAACAGCCACGGGTCCAGCCCAGGGGACCTTGCACACTGCTGCCCATTCCCCCGTGGCCCTCATCTGCGAGGATACGGGCCAGAGGCTCCCTCCCCTGCTCCTGGGCCTACTGTGCCTGCAGTAGTGGAGAGCCCCTGCAGCCTCCACCTGAGGGCTATTCCGTGCCCATAACACCTGCCCCACAATCATGCTTCCAGGCTGCCCCAGCTGACAGAAGGGGACATGAAGGCTGACCCAATGTTGCTGCCTGCCTGGGTCACACAGCCAGCATAGGCCTGTCCTGTCACCCGCTGCTCTCAAATGGACTCTGGACAGAAACCACCAGACACACAACTGTGAGATCCTCAATAGCCCTAGGGCGGAGGTGCTATGACCCAGCCCTTTCCCTGGGCACCGCTCCCCATGGAGATCAGGGTGACTGGGAAGATGACAGGGCAGGAACCAAGGCCCCGTGACCTGTCCTGAAGGCTAAACAGCAGACAGGAGCATCAGGGGATCTGGCCCTGCCTAAGTGGCTGCATTCCATGGCAGTCAGCTGGGAGGGGTCTAGAGCGGAGAGCCACAGGGCTCTGTCCCCTGCCCTGGCCTGCTCAGCAGTTTCCTCTCTGCCTGAGAGCATACAAGACCTGCAGGGTTCACAGCAGCAGGTGGGCAGGAAGATGTCTGAGTGGGCAAAGGATGGCCCAGACCCCCGCAGCTGACCCTAGAAGGAAAACCCTGGGCTGGAGAAAGTAGGAAGACAGAGGGCTGCCTGCAGTGGGACACACATGAAGTCTGGCAGCTGTGGGTTCCAGAGAGGGGGGACGGGACGGGAGGCACTTTATCAAAGGCCATGTCAACAGAGGAAGTACCTACAGAATGAAGGAGGCTTTTCCTCACATGCTGAGTGTGTCACATTCTATCCCAGTCAGCCCTCTACTCCCTGAATTCGGAGAGGGCACTAGCGGGGAGTGGGTCTCGGGAAGCCATGTCACCTGAGGAAAGACTGCAGGGGCTGGCCTAGAAGTCTTCTCCAGACCCCACAGCTCCTGTCCTAGACACATAAGGTAGTGAGTTCCCTGTCCCCAGAAATATGCAAGCCTCACTCACCCAGAGACACTGACTCTGATGTCAGTACCACCCACTTCCAACACATGCGCAGGCACATACACACACAGCTGAGCCGAATCTAGGCTGAGCAGAGCAGCTTCGCAGGGCGCAGCAGAGAGGGGCGTATGAGGAAGCGGTAGAAACGGCAGCCAGTCTGAAGTCTGCCAGTTAATCCTCCAGCCCAGCTCCATGGCTTTGTCACCACAACCCCAGGGGTGAAACCAGAGCGCAGCCCCAACCCATTCACAGGCAGGAAACTGAAGCTTATGTCCCTGACCAGCCCAAGAAGTCTGAGCCAGGAAGACCTGTAGGTCCAGCCCAGGGGACAAAACATATTTACCAATGTCAGCTGGCCCCAGAAGATCTGCAGACCTGCAAGTGAGCCCAGGACCCACCCACCCCCAACCCTGCCAGCCTCTAGCATGGAATCACTATCCCTGGGTATGAGAACACACAGATCTCTGTGGCTTCCCCACGCCAGTGCGTACCCCTGGACCAGACGCTTACCGCCCAGACCTGGGGTTGGAATCTGTCTCCCACACTGTTCACCCTTGCGGTACAGAGCTGAGAATTAGAAAAAAGCACCCCCTTCAGTAAGATACAATAACCACTACCTGCCGGAAACCTGTCGAAAGAACTATATAGCTCTCTATATAAATAGCTGAGAGGTGGCGGACGCCCCCTGGAGTTGGGCAATGAT
Source organism: Alouatta palliata (assembly GCA_004027835.1). Lineage (NCBI taxonomy): Eukaryota > Metazoa > Chordata > Mammalia > Primates > Atelidae > Alouatta > Alouatta palliata. The sequence goes on from PVKV010011193.1 coordinate 51,487, forward strand.
CCCTTGCACAACCGGCCCTGCCCCACCACAATCTACAGCCACAGAGCCCAGGAGTGGGGCAAGCATGGCCCAAGGACACAGTGTCCCCCAACCCCATTGCAGCTCTGGCTCTACTCCAGAGCGGACCTCCACCCCCACTCAGCGCTGCCAGATCCTCCCAGGCCTCAGTTTCTCCATGCTGCACTCTTCCCCCTTAATTCCAAGAAGCCACGCCTCTCTCAAGGGCTTCTTCACCTAAGTCAGGTGACTCTGCCCCAGCCCTCCTTCACCCACCCCCATACCTCTCTCAAACTCACTTATCAGCCAAGAAACAGAGGCCCCCAGTCCAGACCCAGTCGGGTAAAAAACCCGGGGCTCTGCCCACCTGTGAGATCCCCCTGTAGGACGCTCCTACACGAGTCTCGCCTCCTTCACCCCAAAGTGCAAGTCGCTCCACTGCACAGGCACACAAACCGAGGCTCAGAAAGGAAGAGAAACTCCTCTAGAGCGCAGCAAGCATATGGCAGAGCTGGGAATGGAACTCAGGCCCCCAGACACTCCCGGGGCCAGAGCTTCCCCACCTATGATGTCCAGCAGCTCAGAGAGGGTGAGTGGCGCCTCTGGGTCACACAGCGCTGGGGCACAGCCAGAGGCCCTCACTCCCTGGCTCACCCGACTCCTGGACGGGTCGTCCAGCAACACACCAAAATCAAGCTAAGATTTCCAGCTGTGACCCAGCTCCTCCCCTCCCCCCTCCCCCAGAGCCCTGGGGGCGGGGGGAGGGGAAGGCTTTAAAGGCACAGGAACTGCTCCAGGTGGGACAAGAGCTGGCTCCTGGTCCCACCCCTGGGGCTGTGTGATCTGGGACGGCTGCAGGTCTCTCTGAGCCTGGTGGGGTCTCAAACCCTGAATGAGAGACCTGAGCTCTGAAGGCCTCGGTGGGGCTGAATGAGGCCGGGTTTCAGCGGGAGGCCGATTAGACTAAAGGTTCCCTGGGAGATGGGGCCACGGAGCTGGGGTGCAGCCAGGTGCGCACGTCAGGAGGGGCTGGAGGTGTAAGCATCTGAGGCCCCACAAGGTCTGAGGAGCCTAGATTACCTCTACAGCCCCAGGGTAGGGGACGCCTCTCCTAACAGGCCCTCTCCCCAATTTTCAGGGCTACAGGTGGGGCCTTCGGGGCTGTCACTTCAAGGACTGAAGGGAGTCACATGATCCAGAAGGGTTCTTTCTCAACCCCCAATTTCAGGGGTCTGAGCAGGCAGGCTGACAGAGGACCCCAGGCAGTGGACGCAGGGTGATGAGGCCCGTCCGTCCATCACGCCCTCACCTGCTCTGGCCCATTCAATGAGATGGGGTGGGTGCCCCCACAGGGCTGGCAGGCCCAAGCCTCTCAGCCCTCAGATTGAGGTCCATACATGGTCTGCAGACTGCCAGAATTGTCACTGTTAGCAAGGCACACACTTAAATTCATTATTTTATTCCATCATTCATTGTCCCATCTAATCCTGGCCCCTCCAGATTCTTCTCTCAAGGTGCCCTGACCTGGCTGGGCATGAGAGAGTATGGTCAGCCCAGGGGGAAGAGCCCTAGGGGAGGGGCAGTTACCAGAATAGGGGCCTTGGGAATCCAGCCTAGGCTGGGATTGAATTTGGGGAGGATCTGCTAGGCTGAAGGAACCACCTGAACCTGAAGGCCAGAAACTAGAGCCTTTTCCAGGAGGTAAGGGCTGCAGGGGACCTCTTGACAACCCTAAGCCTTCCCTAAGCCCTGAGGTGTCAAGACTGGAAAAGGAGGTGGCCGAACTAAGACCTTCAAGGCCAGGTCAGTCTGGACTTTGAGAGCCCTGGGAGGCTGGTGAATGTGTCACTGGATCTAGTAACCATTAACCTTGGCTCACTCATTAAGACCCTGGTGGGTGTCCATTAGCTCCTTGGCTGGTTCCAGCATCTGGGCAGAGGGCAGGGGTCCTGGGAAGAAGGGAGTGCTGATTGGGGTGTGAGGTGGAGGCTGGCTGAGCTGGCTCTCTGTGTCCTTGTTCCTTGAGAAGGGTTCCAGGGCCAAGCTGGCTTCCAGCCAGGGGCAGCTGCCAACACAGCCGGGGGCAGGTGCCACCCTACCATCCTAGTGGCTTTCATCTCCTTATCACCCCTGCGTGCTGGCACCAGCAGCCCACAGTGCCTCGGGGCCTCGGCCAGACAGGAGGCTCAAAGGGCTAGTCCAGTGCCTGGCTCAGCATCCACCCAGACTGCCCCTCTGAGAAATGAGCCCACCATGGCCTCCAAAGCCCTGTCTGTTTCAACGAGTTGGGATCTGCCCCACCTCTGTATCTGGGGCAAGAAGGGAGCTCCAGGCATAGGAACCTGCAACCTGAGATGGGAAGGGAACTGCCCAAAGCCACTCAGCAGGACAGTGACCCGTGACATCAGGAAGACTGTGTAAACCTCTTCCTGCGACCGGTGTCTCATTGCCGCCCCACCCCACTGTCAGGTCCAGGAAGCTGACCACACTGAGTACCAGGAATCACCCAGAAAACCTCATCCCCTGTGGGGGTCAGGGTGAGAGCCATGGCGGGGCAGGGTGGGGTGTACATGAGGGTGTGACATCCCGAACTGCAGTCATGAGCCTCTCAATGAGCGAGCGATGCAGATGGATCCAGATGCAAGCCGCGCCTGGCCCATACTCCAGAACCTCTAGAAGGACATCTCAGGGCCCCCTGGGAGCCAGAAACCCAATATTATCCAGGATGTTTTGTGTCCCCTGGAGTCCTGCACCAAGGAGACACTTGATAAACTGGCTAAGTGAAACTGACTTCAAATCCAAGCATCATAGCATTTGAGTCAATATTAGGATCACAGAATCTCAAATATTTGGTCTCTGATCTTCCAGCAACCCAGGGAGGTCAGCTTGCATACCTTCCCCCATGGGCAGCTCACTATCTCCAAAGACAGCAGGACTGTGGTTGGTTGGCAAGTTCTTCCCAATATTAAGCCCCACTTTGCCTCTTTGTAACACCTGCAGCATGTTGCGACAGTTCACCTGCTTCAGGTGTGCCTGGCCTCAGATCCTGCCCACTATCTAAGGCCACAGAGCAGACAGCAGGAGCCACCCCAGATTCGGTACCTGGCCACAGCCTCTCTGAGCCACAAAGCCACACTGAAGGGATGGAAGGAAGACTTCAGCTCAATGAATTGGCTGGTGTTGGCCGGACGCGGTGGCTCACGTCTATAATCCCACCCCTTTGGGAGGCTGAGGCGGGAGGATCACCTGAGGTCAAGAGTTCAAGACCAGCCTGGCCAATATGGTAATACCCCGTCTCTACTAAAAATACAAAATTAGCCAAGTGTGGTGGCGTGTGCCTGTAGTCCCAGCTACTCAGGAGGCTGAGGCAGGAGAATCACTTGAACCTGGGAGGCAGAGGTTGCAGTGAGCCAAGATCGCGCCACTGCACTTCAGCCTGGGCTACAGAGTGAGACTCCGTCTCAAAAGAGCCAGGCATGGTGGCTTATGCCTGTAATCCCAGCATTTTGGGAGGCCAAGGCAGGTGGATCACAAGGTCAGGAGTTCAAGACCAGCCTGACCAACATAGAGAAACTGTCTCTACTAAAAATAAGAAAATTAGGCCAGGCATGGTGGCTCATGCCTGTAATCCAAGCACTTTAGAGGCCAAGGTGGGCGGATCACTTGAGGTTGGGAGTTCAAGACCAACCTGACCAACATGGTGAAACCCCGTCTTTATATTTAAAAAATATATTAAAAAAAAAAGAAAAAGAAAATTAGCGGGGCATGGTGGTGCCTGCCTGTAAACCCAACTACTTGGAAGGCTGAGGCAGGAGAATTGCTTGAACCTGGGAGTTGGAGGTTGCAGTGAGCCGAGACTGCGCCATTGCACTACAGGCTGAGCAATAGAGTAAGATTCCGTCTCAAAAAAATAAAAAAAAGAAAAGAAAAAGAAAGAAAGGGCTGGTGTCACGCAGTTGTGATGGAGGAAGGTAAGCACGGGCCAACTGTGGGCATAGGCAGAGCTCCTGTGCCCCCAGAGCCTGGCCTACACCCCCCAGCAAATGCCATTTTGCAGCATTTGCTATTCCAGCACCCACCTTAGATGTGAGGACACAGGCTGGAGCATGGCCAAGTGTGTGGGCCCTCGGAACCGTCAGCTTGTTAATGCCTGGGAGCGCCCTGCAGCCTGGCCCTTGATGGACCAAGTCCAACTCCCAAACTCAGAGGCAGGATAGCAGAGGCATGGGGCCTAGAGTCCCTGGGTTCAAACGCAACCCCAGCAACTTATAGCATGGGTATCTTGGCAGCCTTTCCCTTCCTGGCCTCAGTTTCCTACCTGGAGAGCAGGGGTAACTAGAAGAGTTCCTGGGTGGATTCACTGAGATGGCCACGCACAGTCTGTAGGAAGCACCCGCTACTTTGAGACCTCACAGGGTCTGGCCAGGCTCCGACACTGTGCCCGTAGCAGCTTCTCTCCTTTCCTGATGAGCAGCTCAGAGCAAGGGCCCAGGGGACCCCCCTCCTGGCCGCCCTGTCCTCCCTGCCCACGGCACCCTCCACAGGTACTATTTATCACATCACCTGGTAATTATCTGCAGTGTCTGGGAGCTCCAAGAGGGGGGTGGGGGTGGAGGAAGACTGTCCATGCCTCAGCCCCAACACCATCCCATGGTCTGGTCTCTGGGAGAGCCAACCCGTTCCTGTGTCAAGGTCTCTATGGTGGCATGCCAAAGTGCACCTGTTCACCCATAGCCCCCTGTGACTTCACTGATGCCGAAACTGCCCAGCCCTTTCCATGCACGCCATGCTCTCACCTGGGCTTTTGGGGACCTCCCCCTGCCTCTTGGCAGCACCTTCTGGACCTCCGTCACTTCTTGGATGCTGGGCTCAGGACTGCTCTCATTGAGCAGTCTGTGCCCCACTGACTAACGTTTCAGACGTTCCAGGTGGACGTGCCCAAGCCTGAGCTAAGCAGCTTCCTCCCCAGACTTCCAACCGGCGGCAGGGCAGCCAGAGTCTAGCCAGGGGCAGCCGCCCCACAGCAGGACTGGCCTGGCCCTTGATGGACCAAGTCCAACTCCCAAACTCAGAGGCAGGATGGCAGAGGCAGGGGCCCTAGAGTCCCTGGGTTCAAACGCAACCCCAGCCACTGATAGCGTGGGTACCTTGGCAGCCCAAGTCCTGTCCAGCTGCTCCTGCCTCTACACCCTACTCCCAGCTTCACCTGACGGCCAGCCCCCATGGGCCATTCCTCTCGCCGGGAGACTCCCAATCACAGGTCCCAGCCCTTCTGCTGTTCCCTACTGCAGCCCGCCCCCGTGCTCAGCATACAAATCTGAGCATGCCCCTCCCCCACTGGGGAAGAAAAAACACTCCAAAGGCCCCCCCTTGTCCTACCTTGCTGGCGCTTGTCCTTTTCTCTCTCTTTTTTTTTGGAGGGGGGCACCTGGATGTGAACTGTCCTTCTGTCTTGCTCCTTCCTCGTCTTTGTGACTGCACTGGATCCATTGTCATGGTCTGAGGCACTCTTCAGACCCCAACCACAATGCCACCTCCCCCTGAAGCCCTCCGGCACTGTACCCCACTTGGCAGGCCAGCTGTTACTGCTGCCTCCTCCACAGTACCCACAGTGCCCAACAATCTTTGATGAATGGATGGATGCCAGCTGTCAGGTGGCTAGCTGTTTTTACTAAAACGCATCTTCTAGGACTTTACACGGAATCTACCTAGCCACCTGACAGCTGGCCTTTCTAATCTTCTAATCCCAGCACTATGGGAGGATGAGGTGGGTGGATCAGTTGAGACCAGGAGTTCAAGACCAGCCTGGGCAACATAATGAGACCCTGTCTTTAATTTTTTAATTTTTTTTTTTAAAGCCTAAGAAGACAGGGTTTGGGGAGCTACATGTAGAGACTGACAGAAAGGTGAACAAGAGCTCATCCACGGCTGGGGGCAGTGGCTCACGCCTGTAATCCCAACACTTTGGGAGGCCAAGGTGGGCGGACCACCTGAGGTCTGGAGTTTGAGACCAACATGGAGAAACCCCATCTCTACTAAAAATACAAAATTAGCCCGGCACAGTCACACATGCCTGTAATCCCAGCAACTTGGGAGGCTGAGGCAGGAGAATTGCTTGAACCCGAGAGGCGGAGGTTATAGTAAGCTGAGATCTCACCATTACACTCCAGCCTGGGCAACAAGAGCAAAACTCCAACTCAAAAACAAAAACAAACAAACAAAAAAACCCAACTCGTCCACAGCCAGCAGTGTTCATATCTATAATCCCAGTACTTTGGGAGGGTGAGGTAGGTGGATGGCTTAAGCCCAGGAGTTGACAACCAGCCTGGGCACCATAGAGAGACCCCGTCTCTATAGAAATAAAAGAAAAATTAGCTGGTCATGGTGGCACATACCTGAAGTCCCAACTACTTGGGAGGCTGAGGTGGGAGGATCACTTGAGCATGGGAGGCAGAGGTTGCAGTGAGCTGAGACAGTGCCACTGTATTCCAGACGGAGCGGAAAAAAAAATCAACTCATACAGGTGTCCAACTCCACCAGGACAGAAGCTTCTGTACTTGGGAGTCTTCCAGTCCTCACCCTATGTATCTCTTCATCTGACTGTTTATTTGTAGCCTTTATTTTATTTAATTATTTATTTTTGAGACAGCTCACTCTGCCACCCAGGCTGCAGTGCAGAGGCTCCATCTTGGCTCACTGCAACTTCTGCCTTCCTGGTTCAAGCGATTCTCCTGCCTCAGCCTCCTGAGCAGCTAGGATTACAGGCTCCTGCCACTACACCCGGCTAATTTTGTAATTTTAGTAGAGACAGAGTTTCACCACGTTGGTCAGGCTGGTCTTCAACTCCTGACCTCAAGCGATCTGCCATCTCAACCTCCCAAAGTGCCGGGATTAGAGGTGTGAGCCACCATACCAGGCCCGTTTGTAGCCTTTAAAGTTTCCTTTGGGTTACTGACTTTAATTGATGATAAAGTATGTCTGAGGAAAAAATAAAACATCCTTTGAAATAAACCGATAAACAGGTCTCCCTGATTTGTGTGAGCTGCTCTGCCTGATTTGTGTGAGCTGCTCTAGCAAATTAATTGAACCCAAAGAGGTGGCCGTAGGAACCCCAGCTAGAAGCTAGTTAGTCAGATGTTCCCAAGGCCCAGACCTGTGACTGGTGGGATGAGGGGTGGTCTTGTGGGACCATGCCCTCAACCTGTGGTTTCTGAGGCCATCTCCAGGTACATAGCGTCAGAATTGAGTCGAATTGGAGGATACCAGCTGGCATCTGCCACGGAATTGATTCTTGCTGGGGTGTGGGGAGAACCCACACATTCGGTCATAGAAGTCTGTGCTGATTGTTGTCTTGTGAGAATATAGGGAAAACACAGTTGGTTGTTTTGTTTTTTTTTTTTTGAGATAGAGTCTCGCTCTGTTGCCCAGGCTGAGTGTGGTGGTGCGATCTCGGCTCACTGAAACCTCCGCCTCCTGGGTTCCAGTGATTCTCCTGCCTCTCAGCCTCCTGAGTAGCTGGGACTACAGGCGCACGCCACCATACCCGGCTAATTTTTGTATTTTTTAGTAGAGACAGGGTTTTGCCATGTTGGCCAGGCTGGTCTCAAATTCCTGGCCTCAAGTGATCTGCCCCTCTTGGCCTCCCAAAGTGCTGGCATCGCAGACGTGAACCACCGCACCCGGCCAAAAAACACAGTTTGAGTTGGTTTTTCCTCACATGACCTTATTTGGAAATAGTCTCTACAGAAGTAATTAGTTAAGATGAGATCATACAGGATTAGAATGAGCACTAAATTCAGTAGCTAGAGTTCTTATAAAGAGGCCATGTGAGCTGGGCATGGTGGCACTCACCTGAAATCCAAGCTACTTGGGAGACTGAGGCAGGAGAACTGCTTGGGCCTAGGAATTCAAGACCAGCCTGGGCAACATAGTGAGACCGAACTGCAAAAATAAAGAAGGCCATATGAAGGCCACACAGACACACAGGGAAGACATCCTATCTCTATAGAGTATCATCTGCTTCTTTGTTCCTAGTGAATGCCCCCAAACCATTCTGTATCCTTCTTTGCAGTGGCTACCAGGAGGCTCAGTGCCACCCGGCTACTTGCTAAGATCACATTAACCCTTAGCTGGCCTTTTCCCTCCTGGGCTTAAACAATACAACTGGGTGGGTAGAGAAGGACCCAGAGGCAGTGCAAGTCCAGTTCCAGCCCTACTTGCCCATTGGGCCAGCTGGACCTTGTGTTCCTGTCATTTCGACTGGGCTACCACATGGGGGGCAGAGGGCTTGAGGCTCCAAAGGTGTGGCTGTCATCAATTCATGTCTTCTGGCAGGTCCCACCTGGGCCCGAGTATGCTCCCATCAGGGCCTCCTCCCTACTGGATTCTCCAGCCCCCAGCCTCCCACCTCAGTGACTCCCTAGGGATGACAGGGCTACCCTACAGGATCCAGGACAAGCCTTTGCACTCCCCCATCAGCCCTGGGAGCCGAGAGGACAACACTGCAATCCCTCCACCCTATGGGGTCTCAACACAGCTCTGCTGCTCAGGGTAAGCCAAAGAGACATCATTCCCGGTGAGATGGAACGATGTCCCCATGCAGGAGGGGATAGCTCCGCCTCTGGGGGCTCCTGTCCAAGTCAGGTTAGGCCAGAAATTGTCTCCAAGAGCCAACTCACCCTAGGCACCCCGCACAGCAGGCAGGAAAAAGCCCATTGAAAGTCCAGACACCACCCTGACTCTTTTGCTGGAAAAACGTCCTCCAGGAATCTCTCAGCCAGGGACACAGAGGGTGGGGATGAGAGTGGGGGCTGGGGCAGTTCTCTGCCTTCCACAGGACTCTAAGATCTGGGCATTCCCCCATACCACTGACTAGGTTGCCCCTTTCATGCTACGAGGCTCAGCCCTCCATCCCCTCCTCCCTCCCCTCCCCCTGCCCACTCTTCTCACATTTGAGGGGACAGTGCCCAGGCCTGGCTCAGCCTCTGGGAGGATATGGTCAGAATCTGGGAGCCCTCCCAGCTCTGACTCCAGCTCTGAGGCTGCAGGGGAAGGGGAGGAGGGCTTACCAGGCTGCCTGCTCAGGGCAGGGGGTCTGAGAGGTCCCTGGGGCACTGGGGCTGCCGCTTAAAGCTCTGACCCGGTTGCCACTTCAGTTCAGCAACAGTGCCTTGGCCCTGGGGGAGGGCAGGCAAGGCCGTCATGCAGGTTTGCCAGGGAGGAAACCTATGGTGCCAAGGTGGCCCCAGGACAATACTGGCTGCACTGGAGTGGGAGGAGAGGGTGTTGGGTCCAGCTGGCAGGTGCCAGGGGAGAAGGGGTTGCAGGTACAGGCCCAGCAGGGGTTGGGGGTCTGTGGATGGTCAAGGGGCTAAGACATCCCACTGTCCTCTGCCTTGTCTAGGAGCCTAGCCCCCTGCCCTCTCCCCACGGCCATCTCTGGGCGGGCAGTGGTTAACCCAAAGGAAGAAACCTTGAATCTTCACAGGTTAATACACACACACACACACACACACACACACACACACACACACACGAGCTTGGCTGTCGTCCCTCACTGTATACCCTGGGAGAGTGCTCATCCCTTCCTGCACAACAGGAACCTGTCCTCCCGTCCTCACAGGCTAGACACATGCTCCTTGCCTGGGGAAGTGGGGGCTGCAGTTCAGTGCCTCAAACGTCCCCTACCCAGGAGATGTGAGGGTCCCAGAGCCGGGATTGGGGCTACAGGGACCCAGCAGGCCTCCAACAGAGACCTAGACCTCTGCTGAGGGAGCCCTGGGAAGTGAGATACTCCTTAAGCCGGGTGGCTCCATACCTCACCCTGGTCCTCAGAGGAGCCAGGGCCCCCTCCTCATCCTGCCTGCCCCCCATCCCTTGTCAGCGAGGAAGACTGAAGCCAGTGGCAGATGCAGCTCACCTGCTGCCAGCCTGCCCAGAGCTAGGCTTAACGATGAACCTCACTCTTCATCTGGTTTACTTCCCAGGCTAGGGTCAGAGGTGGGGGCCTGCCGCAAACCAAGAAGCAGGTGGCAGTAAATATTTGCCAGTGCAGGAGTGTCCATGCGGCATGAGCAGCTCTACACCACAAATGCCCACAGCAGGGCAGATTTCTTTTTTCTTTCTTTCTTCCTTTTTTTTTTTTTTTTTAAGACGGGGTCTTGTTCTGTCACCCAGGCTGGAGTGCAGTGGTGCAATCTCAGCTCACTGCAACCTCCGCCTCCCAGGTTCAAGCGATTCTCCTGCCTCAGCCTCCCAAGTAGCTGGGATTACAGGCACCCGCTAAATTTTGTACTTTTAGTAGAGACAGGGTTTCACCATGAAGGGCAGATTTCTAAAAGCAGGCGGGGGCAATATCTAATGCCAGCACACGCAGTGGAACCCTCACGCCGCCTGCAATGCTCTTTGCACCGTCAAAGTGACTATTCCCATCAGCACTGGGGCCAAAGGGTAGAGAGGTGCCAAAAGCCACCTCGTCTCTGCCAAGCTCTGCGTCTCCCCTGGCGGCTCCGAGCCCTCGGGACAGAGCTCTAGTGCCAAGGCTGACGCGGGCACGGCCTCCTCCAGTGAGACCAGGTCAAGCCTAGGAAACCACTGGCCTTGTTCCAGCGCGGCCTGGGGTGGGGGCTCAGCCTTCGGACCCGAACGGGGAGGGGCGGGCGCGAGGCGACAACGGGTGGGGGCGTGGTGACGAGGGGCGGGGCCTGGGCGACGAGGGGGCGGGGCAGGGCGGGGCGCAGACAGCCCGGCCTCCTGTGGGTTCGGCCCCTGCCGCGCCGCGGCCATGGGGGCGCGGCTGGGCCGGCGCGCCCGGCCGGTGGCTGGCTCCCAGGCCGTGGGGGCGGCCGGCTGCGGGCCCGCGCCCTACGAGCGCCGGGTGCGGTGGCTCCGCGAGATCCAGTCCACGCTCCGCGAGCGGCGGCCGGAACGCGCCCGGCAGCTGCTGCGCCTCCTGCGCCAGGCGAGAGAAGGAGCCAGCCGCGCCGGGGGCTAGCGGCCGGGCAGGATCTGGGGGTCTGGGAGGCGCGGGGCTGCGGGTTGTGGGCAAGGATCGGCCGGGAGACGAGGCAGAGCTGGTCTCGGGGGCGCTCGGGGGCGAGTTCCGAGGGCGCGACGGGCTGCAGTGGGCTGGGTCTTGCCTGGGCGAGAGGGCGGTCTGCTGGAGTGAGGGCTAGGAGAGGCCGGCGGACCGTGTGTGGAGGAGGAGGCTGCTGAGTGTGTTCGGGTCTCTGGGGTTTGGCAGGAGTTGTGTGTTGAGGGTGGCTCCAGCCTGGAGCTAAGAGCCCAGATTCAGGCCCTGGCAAGATGGGAGGGGCCAGCAGGAGTGGCAAGTGAGGTCGAATCATCTCGTATTGAGGGACAATGGAAGAGAGTAGCTTCCCCCTCCTCCAGGATCAGGGAGGAACTGGACCCTGGAGAGAGGACCCAGGGCTGGTCTGCAGGTGCAGCCTCACCCCAAGACACCATGGCAGCCCACACAGAGCCACCGCATGCATCACCAGCCCTCCAACGGGCAGCTCCTGCCTGTACAGTACACACCGCCAGCATCTGTGCATCACAACACTCGGTCCGGTAGCGACCCTGGTCCCACATACACCAGGTACTCTAAACCAAGATCCCAAGCCCTGGGTTGTCCCAGGATGCTGGTCCCCCCATACACCTGTAATCCCAGCACTTTGGGAGGATCGCTTGAGCTCAGGAGTTTGTGACCAGCCTGAGCAACATAGTGAGACCCCATCTCTACAAAAAAATTTGTTTAATTAGCTGAGTGTAGTGGTGCCTGTCTGTAGCCCCAGCTCTTCAGGAGGCTGAGGTGGGAGGAGGCAGAGGTTACACTGAGCTGAGATCACGCCACTGCACTGTAGCCTAGGTGACAAAGCACAAGCCACTTCCCTCACTACCCTGTCCTCACCCCCTGCAGCAGCTGCCACCACTACCTGCCCCATCCTGTGAGTGGGAAGTCAGCTATGCAGGTGTTTGGCCTGCAGAAGGTAGATAATTAGAAATGGGGAAACTGAGGCATGGAGCGACGTGGTCGTCCCAGGGCCCACATAGAAAATGTGGGGCAAGCCAGGGCCAGAGCCCTTCTTCCTCTCTTCCATTCTCCATCTCCTCCAACTCTGGGTTCAGCAGGCTGGAAAAATGGAGCTGTCCCTTTAAGAGGAGCTGTCTAGACCAGAGGAAGACAGGCTGGCAAGTTGCGGTCTGGGGCCCTGTCTGGGTCTGCCAGGCTCACCAGCCAACCTTCCTTCTGGGTCCTCCCTACCTGGCATCTCTGGCAAACAGCAGAGGAGCACTGAATCAGCCAGACACCCAGAGGCACGCATCTCAGTCTGGGATGGTGTGTGGAGCCCAAGGAGCCAGTGGGGCATTTTAGCTGAGAAACTGGACAGAGACCAGATAGGTCACCTCTCTGCGTCTCAGAGCTTAGGATTTGAGGTCCAGTGAGGGGCCTGTCCTGCTCCATAACCTGCAGGGACCCTGCAGCTGTGACCCACGGACTACCCCCAACCCTGGCCCAACTTCCTGTGCTTGGGACTGATGCACAGAGCATATCACCTTTGGATTGGAGAAGGCCCACATGGGGTCTAGAGGCCCCTCCTGGCTGTGACTGCCCCATCAGCTGTCAACGTGTCCTCTAAAGAGACCCTCTGGGCCAGGCGCGGTGGCTCACGCCTATAATCCCAACACTTTGGGAGGCTGAGGTGGGCGGATCACCTGAGGTCAGGAGTTCCAGACCAGCCTGACCAACATAGAGAAACCCCATCTCTACTGAAAATACAAAATTAGCCGGGAGTGGTGGTGCATGCCTGTAATCCCAGCTACTCAGGAGGCTGAGGCAGGAGAATTGCTTGAACCCGGGAGGAAGAGGTTGCGGTGAGCTGAGATCACGCCATAGCACTTCAGCCAGTTTTGCTCCACAAGAGCAAAACTCCATCTCAAAAAAAAAGAGAGAGAGAGAGAGAGACCCTCTGAGAATATTCAGCCCGACACCAGGCCTGTGGGAGTAGATAGGAAGAGAAAGTCGAGGACTGAGGCAGGAGGGCCAGGGCAGGTCTGTGCAGGCGGTAGGGTGCGGGATGGGTAGGAAAGGAGGCTGGGGGTCTGAATCTTAGCAGGAGTGGTGGGGAGAGAAAAGGGATGACTGGATGAACTGGGGGAGAGAGGAGGAAGGAAGAGTGCTGGGGGATTCCAGGGCTTCTGGTCCTAGTGCCCGCAAAGATCGGCATGGAAGTGCCCTATACTGAGCTGCGGCATGGGTGGTGAGGCCAGCTTCAGAGTAGCATGCCTTTGAGACATCTGAGCAGAGAAGGAGGTTCACCCCCACAGGACTGTCTGCAAACAGATGCTGGCCTCAGCTCAGGCAAACCAAGGGATAGGTGGGAAAGCACAGGATCCAAAGGAAATGCTGGGGGACAGAGGAATTTGAGGGGTCATAAGAGCAGACCCCTGAATAAGAGGAGGACCCCAAAAATCCCACTGACAAGCCCTAACCCCAGAGAAGGAAGTGTCATAGCACCACCTTTGACCTCCAGGGAATTGGCCTAAGGGTTGTGGGATCTGTGTGTCACCCCCGAGGGCCCCATGTCCCTCCCCTCTACTTATCTAAAGGGTCCACCAAGGCCGAGTGGCTCACACCTGTAATCCCAGCACTTTGGGAGGATCGCTTGAGCTCAGGAGTTTGAGACCAGCCTGAGCAACATAGACCCCATCTCTACAAAAAAATTGTTTAATTAGCTGAGTGTAGTGGTGCCTGTCTGTAGCCCCAGCTCTTCAGGAGGCTGAGGTGGGAGGATCCCTTGAGGAGGCAGAGGTTACACTGAGCTGAGATCACGCCACTGCATTGTAGCCTAGGTGACAGAGCAAGACCCTGTCTCAAAAAATAAATAAGTAAGCAAAAAAAGAAAGGGTTCACCCGCTACTGGACAGTTGGCCCATGGCCGCCTGTGGGGAGAAGCCAGCAAGCCTTAGGGAGGAGATGGAGAGACAGGAACGGGCATAAGCAGCATCTGGTTGGCTGGGGGTGGGGGCTGGAGATAGAAGACCCGACTGAGTCACTCAGCTCTCTCTTCACCACTCACAGGACCTGGGTCTTGAGGGGACCCTCCTTACTGACATCCTCTACAGAGATGTGGCCTTCCTCAACCTGGTTGACCCCATCTCCCATGACCTCCTTGTGAACCTGGCCCGGGACCTGCAGTGCCCCAAGAAGGTGAGGCTGGTAGGCATGGGCCCGACAGGGGCCAGCAGAGCCCAGGGCTGGGGGCTGGGAGGCTAGGTCCTTCTGTGGCTTGCTGTGTGGCCTTAGGCAAGTTACGGTCCCTGTCTGAGACCTGATGCCAGCATCAGTATATTAGGCTGGCCACCAGCTACAGCAAGTGCTTTGCAGGACCCTCAAAGTCCTGGGGAGACCCGTTTCTCATTGGCAGCACTGTGCACCAGGCCTGGGGACCCAGGTAGGGGACCTAGCTGGGCAGAAGTCATACGGGAACCCTGCCGGACACAGACTGTTCTGAGAAATCCAAGAACGGAACCTAACTCCCAGCCTCAGTTCCTGGGCCAGAAGAGAGCTGCCCTCGTCTAGAGCCCCCCCCCCCGTCTGTCCACAGTCTCCATCCTGGACAGACATTTTTGGGGAGGGGTGCTCACTGCTTCCCCCCACAACAGCTGGGGTCACAAGCAAGGCCTTCCTCATTGCTGGGGTGGAGTTTGCCACCTGCAACCTCCACCCTACAGCTGCCCAGAACCCCACTCTGATGGCACCTGCAGACGTCCTGCTGTGAGCATCGACACAGCCCCGGGATATGTGGCTGTGAGCAGCCACAGGCCCCAGACTCCTAGTCACAGTGAGTCCCCCAACTGAAACAACGGTGTCCGCTACAGGCCCTGCCAGCTCTGAACGCCCAGGTCTGTGTGCAGTCGGCCCCAAGGACTCTGAGGCTAGCCCACAGACATCACAGGACCGGCTGGGGCTTGCAGCCGCTGTGTGTGCCGCCTGCTCCTGGGGCTGCTCACAGAGGGACTGGATAAAGGATGCAGTGGAGCATGCTCAGTGCCAGCTTTGTGGGCCGCGCACCCTGGATTCCGCCCCGAGCTGGGCCTCTGCGAGAGCCCCATTAGGACTGAGAGCAAACCAGGTGGTGGTGCTGTGACACATCACATCCCCCAGCCCTGTCAGCCCAGACCCAGATCCCACAGCCACAGTCCCGCTTGGAGAGTAAGAGGAAGAAGAACATGCTGACCTGGCTTGTTCCTACTCCCTGGGACTGGCGTCAGTGGAGCAGGCCTCCCTCGAGGGGCCTGGTCTGGCCTCCTCCCCCTGTGGCAAGTCCCCGAGGGGTGCTGAGGGTTGGCAGGCAGCCGGCTGATAGCCCAAGATGCTGGCCCTGGGCCTGAGGACAGGGAACAAGGGCCCATTGTCTGGGCTTCCTCCCGCCGGGCACTGCGGGACTGGACCAGCCTGTCCAGCTCCCAGAGGGCAGCCTCCCCTGGCTCTGTGCCAGGCCACAGCCGGGTTGAGGGGTGGGAGGGGGAGGCCCTGGTGGGCAGCTCTGTGATCCATGGTACACAGCTGTGCTCACACACACACTTGGCTGCCCAGGCCCCTCTCCCCAAGGCCCTGAGGTGGGCAGGAGGGGCTCAGGTTCACCATGGTGACACTGCCCTCCCACAGGACTACGAGCTTTGGAAGTCCTCGGACAAGATCTGCCGACAGCTCATCTACCACCTCACCCCCCACTCGAAGCAGCAGCAAGGGTCCAGCCTGCGCCAGAGGAAGACCCAGAGCTGGTAAGGGGAGTGCAGCCGCTGCCCCTCTTCTCTGCCCCTCCTAGGTCCCTTCTGGTTGACACCTGCACTCTCACCAAGAGGCTGGTGCTGAAATCCCACCTAGTAAGGCCCTCACCTGGTCCGCACAAGGCCCTACCCTGGAAGTCGGCCTGGCCCGTGGCAGCAGGTCTCCCCAAGCCAAGCTGTACCCTCTGAATGACCCGTTTGCCATTTCCCATGGGACAGTCCTGCCTCTTGCCATTCATGCGTCCCTCAATCCCTGGCCTGTCACAGGGCCTGGACACCCCATCCACCCACCAGCCGAGGTGACCTCAGCAGGCATCTTCAGCTGAGACTTCCCAACAGGTTGCAGGGGGGGCAGATTCTGGATCACGATTCTCATTTTATAGGGAAGGAAATTTTGAGGTTCAGAGAAGTAAAGTGGCTTGCCTAAGGCCTCATTCTACCCTGATTTTCTGCACCTTGTTGGGAATTCTTTGCCACTGCCAGGCTGCCTAAAGCTGAGGCCTCCACAGCTGCCCAGTAGCTCACTCTGCCATGGGTCCCTCTCAGACACTCCATCCTGGAGTGACTCTACCCATGGAGCCTCACACACAGGCTCAGCCCAGAGTTCACTTGCCTGTTTGCCTAGTCCATCCCCGCCTGCCACCCTCCCATAGCCTCAAGAGCAGCCTTCAGAGGATTCCGCTGGCAGGGGAGACTGTGGACCTCTCAGGCATCCCACTGTCGGCGCGGGACGTGCAGCACGTCGCACGCTACCTGGGCAGCCACGGCGCTGGGCTGACAGTGCTGGA
This sequence comes from Alouatta palliata, assembly GCA_004027835.1. NCBI lineage: Eukaryota > Metazoa > Chordata > Mammalia > Primates > Atelidae > Alouatta > Alouatta palliata. Next base: position 68,067 of record PVKV010011193.1, read on the forward strand.
CCTGAGCTTCACAGGGCTGAGTGACCAGCTGCTGCACCTGCTGCTGCCCAGCCTGTGGGCGCTGCCCCGCCTCACCCAGCTCCTGCTCAACGGCAACCGGCTGACGCGGGCCGCTGCCCGCGAGCTCACCGAGGCCATCAAGGACACCACCAAGTTCCCTGCACTGGCCTGGGTGGACCTGGGCAACAACGTGGATGTGGCCTCTCTGCCCCAGCCCCTGCTAGTGGGCCTGCGCCGGCGGCTGAGCCAGCGCACCTCACTCCCCACCATCTACGAGGGCGTGGACCTTGAGCCTGAAGGGGGTGTGGCCGGGACTACCACCCCTGCCTCCAGCTGGGACTCCACAGCTGCTGGGCTGGGACCCCAGCCTCAGGTCTGCTGCACCAGGTGACCCACCGCCCACCTGGCTCGTTGTTACTGACTTGTGATGCTCTCAAGCACATGGGATAGTGGGCGATGAAGGTGGAGGAGGACTCACAGGCCCCAGAGATCTGGTACAAATTCTCAGCCTGAGACTAAGGGGACAGAAGGAGAATGGACTCATAGGAGGCCACATGGCCAGCCCCGGCTATAGTCTCAGCCTTCCCTCAGTGGGAGGGGCCCCAGCACCCACAGTGTGGACCCCACAATAAAGAGTGACACCCGCCTCTACTTTTCTACATCACCGACCTCAGGGTCACTGAGCAACAGCCCTGCTGCTGGGGTGGGGAGAAGAGGTGGTTTTGTCTCTCCAAAAGGGAGGGGCCAAGGTCACACTGACCTTCCCCCAGGTGCTCCTTGGGCAGGTATCCCGTGGAGTCCAAGGTGTGGGGGTCCTGGGTCCATCCCCATGCACTGGAGAGTTAGAGGAGGCCTCCAGGGAGCAGGCCCTCACACCTGGCCAGGGCTTGGGCTCCTTGAGAAGGGGAGCTGTGAAGGAGCTGGTGGGGAGCCCCAGGTGGAGCAAAGCTCTACATGGAACCCCACGGCAAGCTTATGTCTGAGCCCAGGCTGCCAGCCTCGCCACCAGGGCCCCTTAGGCTGGGGATGAGGCTGCACAGACCAGAAGCGGGGGCCACAGCCGACTAAGTGGGAGGACTTGGTGCCTGCCTCCCACAGGGCACATGCTGCTTGCCACCCCCAGTACCCAGCCCCAGGCCTCCTGTACTTGGTGAGGGGCAGCTCTGTGCGATTAGGAGACACAGCAGGCCAGAGCAAAGTGCTTGTGTGTTCCTTCCAGGCCCTGGGGGTCCCCATGTGGAAGAGCATGCAGGGGGTGGAGGTGGGCATAGCCAGCAGCAGGGGTCTTGGGGGAGGAGTAGTTCTAGGGCTGCCCCTGGCAGGGGGGACTATCTCCCTTCCTTCCCAAGTACCATCAGAGTGCACTCCCAATCAGAAGCCTAATGCCACAGTCACCCTCAGCCCTGTGTGGAGAGTTACAGTTCAGCTCAACCGGGAGACAGGCAGAAAAAGAATTTAGAGATGTCCAGGGGGGATACTGAGGCCCAGAGTGAGGAAGCCGCATGCTGAGCCAGGAGGTAAGGTGTCGGGGCAGTGGGGCCCGGCTAGATGAGGAGAGACTCAGCAGCAGAGGGAGGCTCCAAGGCTAAGGAGGAGGCAGGGGTCCTCCTGGGCCTACACACCCCAGCTCACCAGCTCCGACCTCCCTCACAGCCCTGGCCCACAGGGGACTGTGAGCGGCACATCCATCCCCTGTGATGCATGGATTCCGGCACATTCCCAGGCTGGCCAGATGCATAACAGCCTCTCAGGACAGAAGGGAGATGGCCAAGAAGGTTGAGGACAGGATGGTGTCGGGTCCCAGGGCTGGGATAGAGGCAGTGAGGAAAAGGATTTTCCTTAGGCCCCACTGATCTCACTGCTTTAGGCGGACTCCTTGCCCAAAGGCTTTGGAGAGACTGAAGATCGCCATTCGGCCCCGCTCTGCTCCTGACTTGCTGTGGGACCTGACAAGGCCCTTCCCTTTTCAGAGTCTCTGCTCTCTCCCCTCTGTTAAATAGGATTTCCAGCTCTCAACACTGCATCTTGAGGGCCAGCCCCCTCCCACCTCTCCTTGTTTTAAGTCCTGGCCCTGCCCAGCAGCTCAGAAGCCGTGGAAGTGTTTTCCTATGCCCCTACTCTGGAACAGAGGGTTCAGGCTCCCCACAGTAAGGCAAAATGGGGCAGATGGTGGGAGGGGCCAGCGGAGAGAAGGATTGTGAGAAAATGAAAGCTTAAATCAACGTGCACTTACTCTGTGAGCAATCTATTATTTAAATCAAAACTATGAGAGCCAGCCAGGCAAGCTGATAAACCTGTCACATAAGCAGGCAGCTGAGCTCTCCCTGAAACTCCTGTCAGAGAAATGCCAAGCTCTCCCAGTCCCTTGTGCCCTCCTGAATCCCTGCCCACCACTGGCCCTAAGCCAGCCCACAAACCCTCCACCATCACTGCTCCGAGAGATTCCTACCAGGATGGTGTGCGAGGCTTAGGTGCGCTGAGCTGGTGTCCCAGGAAAGCTCTGGGAGAATCCAGGCAGCAGCAGATAATTTCAGTCTCTCTGCCTCTTAGACAGAAGCACACGATGCAGTATCAGAGTCAGAGCCTGAAACGGATCAAGAGAAGTGGAAAGGTTAGGCTCATCGCCATGTAGGTGTTCACAGCCTTCTCGGGGCCTTCACGACCTCCAGCAAGGCTGTCTAGGGCAGGGCCACTGAGCTCCAGGAAATGGCAGCTTGTGGCTCATGCAGCCTGGTAGGGCAGAGAGCACTAGCTAGGACAGCTCCAGCCCAAGCTCTAGACGGAGGAAGAAGCAGGTGGGCTGTACTCTGGCTGGTCCTTATCCAGGCTCAGTCTTGGAGGCAGACAGGCCTGGACTTGTTCCCAGCCTGTCACTTGCTGGCAATGTGGTCCTCTTGGGGCCTGTTCCCTCATCTTGGGAACGAGGTACATCAAGCCTCCCATTATCCCTCTGGAGTGAGGATGACGTAAGTTTTGGAAAGTGTCTACCGCATTGAGGGGAGCAGGGCAGGCACTCTTCAATGTCAGCAGGGCCTCCACCCAGGACTCTCTGGGTGGCAATGGCAGGAACCCAAATCTTTGGTACTAGGCCAGAGATGAAGCCATTTTTTTAAATTTAACAAGCACTTCTACAGCCTCCCTTGGGCCAGGTACTGTTCTGATGGCCTTATACTCCTTTAATTCTCTTCTCATTTGAAGGAGATTGATGCTCTGTTTTCCCGGTGACTCAAATGAGGCAGAAAGAGGTTAAGGGGACTTGTCAGCTGGGCACGGTGGCTCATGCCTGTAATCCCAGCACTCTGGGAGGCCGAAGCAGGTGGATCACCTGAGGTCAGGAGTTTGAGACCAGGCTGGCCAGCATGGTGAAACCCTGTCTCTATTAAAAATACAACAACAAAAAATTAGCCAGGTGTGGTGGTGGGTGCCTGTACTCCCAGCTACTTGGGAGGCTGATGCAGGAGAATTGCTTGAACCCGGGAGATGGAGGTTGCAGTGAGCTAAGATTGCACCATTGCACTCCAGCCTGGGCGACGGAGCAAGACTCAGTCTCAAAAAAAAAAAAAAGAAAGAGGCCGGGCGCGGTGGCTCACGCCTGTAATCCCAGCACTTTGGGAGGCCGAGGCGGGTGGATCACGAGGTCAAGAGATCGAGACCATCCTGGTCAACATGGTGAAACCCCGTCTCTACTAAAAATACAAAAATTAGCTGGGCATGGTGGCACGTGCCTGTAGTCCCAGCTACTCGGGAGGCTGGGGCAGGAGAAT
>PVKV010011194.1:0-24946 GCA_004027835.1 Alouatta palliata
GTCTATGAGTGAGAATATGCTGTGTTTGGTTTTCTGTTCCTGTGTCAGTTTGCTGAGAATGATGGCTTCCAGGTTTATCCATGTCCCTACAAAGGATATTTCTTAATACAGATATTGAATGTCTAAGTGGAGAGAGCTTAGGAAATTATCATTTTATCTCTGATGATATTTTAAAATTTCGTCAATATTTTGATCAATAAAAAGCCAGTTTTGTTTATGTTTTATTTGTTTTTGCTTTAAATTAAAGTTTAGAAAATTAAAGTGAATGTATATTGTCAGAATGCAAGTTACAAATAAGAGTTTTCATTTCATCAATATGGAACTCTGGATATCCCAAATGGCCATTCCACACGAAACTAAATATTAAATACTGAAATATAAGAAATGACTCTTAAAATATATGGTGAGGTTATTAATGAAAGAAGTGTGATGAAACATTGTAGTAAGAAAAATAATGAGGGGAAAATAAAGGCAGTTGCTATATAATGATTAAAGTTTTAATTTATTAGGAAGATACAACAGTTCTAAATGTGTATGTAGTTAATCATGGTCTAAAAATAGAGGTGACTCATAAACAAAACACTACAAATGGAAAATAATTATATGGGGAGAGCTTAGTGCAGTCTCTCAGCAATTGTTTGAGCAAAAATATCATTAAAAATAGAGATAGAGAAAACAGAAAAAGCAAATATTAAGAACTTGATATACCTATAGTTTATATATTTCATTTTCCCTATTTTAGGGTTCAGTATTCTATATATGTCTAGTAGATCATGCATGAAATCAACAACAAATGATCAAGTGCTGGGCTATGTGTGTTCCAGAATTAGTGTCACATAGACCTCATTACTCAACCATAATCGAATTAAGTTAGAGAAATATCATTCATTTGGACATTAAATCACACAGAAAAAATAAACATCTGAAACCTTATCATGAAAAGAAAACATTATAATGGATATTCCAAAATAGTTAAAGATGATAAAACTTGAAAAACCATAAACGTTTTAGATGTGGCAAATGAAATGCATTAATTTCCTGTGCTGCTATAAAAAATTACCATCAACTTAACATCTTCAACAACAGAAATACGTTCTTAGAGTTCTGGAGATCAGAATTCTGAAATTGGCTTTAATAAAATAAAAGCAAAGTATCTCCCTTGACTTTGCCAGTTTCTAGAGGCCACCTATATTCCTTGGCTTGCAGCCTCTTTCTTCATCTTCAAAGCCAGCAGCATAGCATCTACCAATTTCTCTGAGTCTCTGCTTCTGTCATTCCTTTACAGAAGCAACTTTGTGCTGGGAAAATCTGAAAGATCCTCTCAGTTCAAATTCTGTAACCTAATCAATCACACCTGTAAAGTTCCTTTTGTTGTGTAAGAATCTATTCACGGGTAGAAGGCATTAGGATGTGCACATATTTTGGCTGCCGTTGTTCTGCCTAGCAAGAACAATATTCAAGGGACTGTTAGACTTATAAATGCCTTATATTAGAAGGTAAAAAGGGCTTGAAGTTAGTAAACTGAGTTTCCAACCTGAAAAATTTTAGAAAAAATTCTCAGAATAAATCAAAGTAAATTAATGGAGATGAATTACTAGTAAAAAATATTAAAAAGAAAATACAACAACAAAGAAAGCTCAACAATGATAAATATTTCCCTCTATATACTAAGAAAATTGATAATCTCTGGTAATATGAATCAAGAAAATAAGAAATGTGTTTATAGAAATAATAATTAGAAATAATTCAAAATAATAATTTAAAATACTACAGCTGTTGATTGCTTACAGTTGTTGGAGTTTGTGCCAATGAACAAATTTATAGCACTAAATTTGAAATTTTAAATGCAATGAATTGATTCCTCAAATATCCCCCTTACAAAATTGACTGAATATTAATTATAAATTGTGAATGATTCTATATCTGGTAAATAAAAAAATTAATAATTCAGTGCCACCCTCACTCTAAAAACACACAAAAAAGTAGGCTCAGATACAATCATTTTCAATGGAATTTTACCAAATATTTGATGCTTAAATAATTTGTCTTACATAATACTTCTATAGAGAAGAAAAAGAGTGATTAGTCTCTTAGTCATTAGCTATGTTAGGCTTAAAAATAAAAATTGATACACATTCCTTAAGAAAACTAAGTTGTAGGCCAATCTCAGCCAGTTATACATTTATTAAGATTTGTGTATCTATTACAAATCAATCTGAACATGTATTTATAAAAATATCAAGTAAATATGTAGCAAAGGCTAAAAAATGATGAGATGATAGATTATTATAACAAGCTATTTTAAATATGTCCAAAGAACTAAAGAGAACTTGAAGATGGCTGACTAGATGCAGTCAGGAGGAACATTCCCTACTGAAAAATAGGGACATCAGGAAGACTGGCATATCTTCAGAGAGAAGGCACTGAGAGTAGACAGAAGGAAGATACAGATACTGGACTAAACCAGAAGGAAGCTGGGAACCCTGCACAGGGCAGCAAGACACTGGGAACTGCTCCTGATTAACAGTGAAATCCACAAAAGAGACAAGTTGAACAGGTAACCAGTGGTCAACACTCACCACAGACCTATGGAATCTTAGCTGTAGAACCCACGATCCCATGGACACTTGGGCTGGCAGGAAGAGTTGGTTGGGAAGGTGGCAGGAGAAGGATGCCAGCCAGTATGGAGCCCAAAGCACAAGCAGGAAGGGATGCAGTGGAGCACGGCTAGGAATGCTCATCCTCCAAGGCTTACCAAGCTCCTCTAGCTGGTTTTAGATTTTGGATACTGTTAGACCTGGACAGAGCAATGACGATCTTGCCCAGGGGATAGGGCCTGTCCTACCTGAGTGTCCCCCATCTGCTGGCCTTTCCTGGGGCCTCAACCTGGCCACGCATACTTGCAGGGCATCTTTGGATGTTCAAGCAGGGTGCTTCCTGTGGGCCTTCATCATAGCTCCTTTCCTGGTAGACCACATCTGACCATCAGAGAGCTCCAGCAGACTGACCTTTGTTAACTCAACCAGCCCACTTGCAGCATCCCCCCACAGTAGCCTTCCCCTGCTGCTTTGCTGGCACACACTTGCCCACTTTCCGGAACTCCTACCACTTTGTCAGTGTGCACACATAGGTGGACCATGCCTCCCCTCCCCCAATGGCATGTGTGCACCCTGCTGCCCAACTGTTACTGAGACTGTGAGTTCATGCCGCCATCCAGATGTCACCACCACCAGCATGCTACCCCCACAGAGGCACAGTCAGCCATGGTGCTCTCACCACTGCTACAAGTAAAAGTGGATGCATGGATGCTGGCATCTGCCCCCACCAATGTGTGTGCACTCTGCCTCACTGTTGCTGCAAGCATGAGCATGTGCATGAATGCCTCTGCCCCATTCCTGCCAGTGCCCTGCCCTAGCTGATATAGTGCACCCTGCTGCATCACTGCAGCTCCTGGCACATGCGAGCAAGCACAGATTCCACTGCCACCACCCCTATGGAGCACTTTGGCCAGCACATCCCACTAGAATGTTGGGGATGGTGGACTAGAAACACCTCAACCTCTTGAATGTAGCAGGTTCATAAACTTGAAGGGGCCAGGAAAGAAAGCTGGGGCCTGGTACCAGACACCAGTGATACAGCATATAGCCCAAGAGTGCAGAGATGAGCCTTAGCCCCCTGAAATCTTCCAGAATCAAAGCCAGTTGACTGACTCTTCCTTTTACCAGAATCAAACCCCTAAGAGCATCAAAGAAGGTACAAGCAAAAAACTCAATACAAAGGACAGAAATATCAAAGAGTGAAGGAACAACAGCCTTTACAGATGATAAAAAAAAAACAGCACAAGAACTCCAACAGCTCAAAAAGTCAGAGTGTCTTCTTACCTCTGAATGGTCATACTAGCCTCCCAGAAATGTTTCTTACACAGGTTGGAATGGCTAAAATGACAGACATAGAATTCAGAATATGTATAGAAATGAAGATCATTGAGATTTGGGAGAAAGTTGAAACCCAATTTAAAGAAACTGAGGAATGTGATAAAATGATACAGTAATGAAAAGACAAAATAACCATTTTTAAGAAGGAACCAGACTGAAATGAGAGAGCTAAAAAACACACCATAAATATGTCATAATACAATTGCAAATATTAACAGCAGAATAAACCATGTAGAGGAAAGATTCTTGGAGCTTAAACACTGTAACTCAGTCAGACAAAATGAAGAAAACGAAAAAAGAAAAACAAAACCTCTGAGAAATGTGGGATTATGTAAAGGAACCATATCTATGACTCACTGGTATCCCTGAAAGAGACAGGGATGAAGCAAACAACTTGGAAAACATATCTGAAGACATTGCCCACAAATATTTCCCAAATTTCACTAGAGAGGCCAATATACAAACTCAGGAACCCCAGAGAACCTCTGTGAAATACTATACAGGATGATTATTTCCAAGATATATAGTCGGCAGATTCTCTAATGACATAAAACAAAAATATATTTAAAAAGGCTAGAGCAAAGGGTGATATCACCTACAAAAGAAACCCCATCAGGCTAACAGCAGATGTTTCAGCAGAAATCCTATAATCCAAAAGGGACTGTGCACCTTTATTCACTATTACTAAAGAAAAAAAATTCATATCCTGCCAAACTAAGTTTTATAAGTGAAGTAGAAATAAAATCCTTTTCAGATAAGGAAGTGTTAAGAGAATTTTTTGCCACCTTACAAAAAGTCCTTAAGGGAGTACAAAATATGATAATGAAAGACTATTATCAGCCACCACAGAAACACACTTAATTACATAGACCATTGATGCTATAAAGCACCGACACAAGTAGGTATGAATAATAACCACATAACAACTTACTGACAGGTCTAATTCTGCACATATCAATATTAACCTTGAATGTGAAAGGGATAAGTGCCCTAGTTAAAAGGTACAGAGTGGCACATTGGATAAAGAAGCAAGACTAACTATATGCTGTATTCAAGACACCTATCTCACATACAATAACATTCATAGGCTTAAAGTAAAATGATGGAGAAAAATCTTCCAAGAAAATTGAAAACAGAAAAAAAAAGCAGGGATTCATATTCCAGTTTCAGACAAAATAGACTTTAAGCCAACAAAGATTAAATTAAAAAGAAAAAAAAGGGTATTATGTAATGGTAAAAGTTTAACTCAACAAGAAGACTTAACTATCCTAAATACATATACGTACCCAACAAAGGCTCACCCAGATTCATAAAAGCAAGTTCTTAGAGACCTATGAAGAAACTTAGATAACCACACAATAATAATAAGATACTTCAACACTCCACTGGCATTACTAGATGAATCATCAAGGCAGAAAACTAGATATTCAGCACCCAAACTTGACACTTGACCATATAGACGTAACAGACATCTAAAGAACTCTCCACCCAAAAAACAGAATATATATTGTTCTTGTCTGCACGTGACTTGGGCTATAAAATTGACTACACAATCAGCCACAAAACAATTCTTAGCAAATTCAAAAAAACCAAAATCATACCTACCACACTTTTGGATCACAGTGCAATAAAAATAGACATCAATACTAAAGAGATTACTCAAAACCATACAATTACAGGGAAACTAAACAACCTATCTTCAACATACCAGGATCTCTGGGACACAGCCAAGGCAGTGTTAACAGGGACGTTTATAGTGCTAAACACAAGCATCATAAAGTTAGAAACATCCCAAATTAACAACATAACATTACACTTAGAGAATCTAGAGAAACAAGAATAAACCAATGTCAAAGCTAGCAGAGGACAAGAAATATCCAAAAATCAAAGCTGAACTGAATGAAACTGAGATGAAAAAGCTTTACAAAAGATCAATGAATCTAGAAGTTGATTTTTGAAAGCATAAATAATATTTAGACTGCTATGCAGACTAACAAAGAAAAAAAGAGAGAACATCCAAATGAATACAATCAGAAATGATAAAGGGGACATTATCACTGACCCCTCAGAAATACAAAAACTCTCAGACACTGTTCTTGACAACTCTATGGACGTTAACCTAGAAAATCTACAAAAAATGGAAAAAATTCTGGAAACATAAACTCCCAAGATTTAACCTGGAGTAAATTTAAATCTTAAACAGAAAAATAATTAATTACAAAAGTGAATCAGTAATAAAAAGACTGCCAACCAGGAAAAGCCCAGGACCAGATGGATGCACAGCCAGGTTATTCCAGATATTTAAAAAAGAGTTGGTATCATTCCTACTAAAACTACTTCAAAAGATTGAATCAGAGGAACCCCTCCCCTAAGTTATTCTCTGAGGTCTCCCTCTTTCTCATATCAAAACCTGACAGAGACGCTCACACGCAAACACAAAAATACATACAACAACTTCAGGCCAGTATCTTTGATGAACATAGATGTAAAACTTCTCAACAAAATCGTAGCAAACTGAATCCAGCAGAATATCAATACCTAATCCACCTAGATTAAGTAGGCTTCATTCTGGAATACAAGAGTTCAACATATTCAAATCTATAAATCTGATTTATTACATAAACAGAACTCAAAACAAAACCACATGATCATCTCAATAGATAGAGAAAATGCTTTTGATAAAGTTAAACATACCTTCATGTTAACAACCTTCAACCAACTGGGCACTGAATAAATGTACCTTACAATAAGAGTCATCTATGGCAAACCCACAACCAATATCACAGTGAATAAGCAAAAGTTGAAAGCATTACTCTTGAGAACCGGAACAAGACAAGGATGCCCACACTCACTACTCTTGTTCAATGTAGTAATGGAAATCCTATACAGAGTACTCAGGTAAGAGAAAGAAATAAATGACATCCAAATAGGAAAATAAGTTATACTATCTGTGTCTTCAGATGATATGATATTTTAGCTGGAAAACCCCATAGTCTTTGCCCCAAATTCCTAGATCTGATAAACAATCTCAGCAAAATTTCAGAACACAAAATCAGCAAACAAAAATCCGTAGGTATCTATACACTAACAGTGTCCAACCTGAGTCCCAAATCAAGAACACAATCCTATTCACAATAATCAAAATAAACAAAATACCTAGGCATACAGCTAAGCAGCAAGGTGAAAGATCTCTACAATGAGAATTATAACACACTGATCAAAGAAATCAGAGATAATAGAAACAAATAGAAAAACATCCCATTCTCACGGATAAGTAGAAGCAATATTGGTAAAATGCCCATACTGCCCAAAGCAATTAACACTTTTGTTGATATTTCTACAAAACTACCAACAACATTCCACTGGGTATATACCTAAAAGAAGATAAATAATTCTGGCATAAAGACACATGCACAGAATTAGAAAAAAAAAAAAAAAAGAGAAACTATTTGAAAACTAATATGGAACCAAAAAAGAGCCCAAATAGCCAAAGCAAATCCTAATCCTAACAAAACTGGAGGTATCACATTACCCAACTTCAAACTAGGCTAAATCTATTCTAAAACAAAACAAAATGGTACTGGTACAAAACCAATGGAACTGAATAGAGAACTAATAAATAAAATGTCTACCTACAAGCATCTGATCTTCAACAGTCAGCAAAAACAAGCAATGATGAAAGAACAACCTATTCAATAAGTGCTACTGGGATAATTAGCTAGCTATATCCAGAAGATAGAAACTGGACCACTTCCTGACACCAAATACAGAAATCAACTCAAGACTGGTTAAAGACTTCAACATAAGACTTGTAACTATCAAAACCTTGAAGATCTCCTAGGATATTCCATTCTGGACATAGGCCCTGTCAAAGATTTCATGACAAAGATCCCAAAAGCGATTGCAACAAAAATAAGAATTTAAAAATAAGACCTAAGTAAGCTAAAGAGGTTCTGCACAACAAAGGAAACTATGAAGAGATTAAGCAGACAACCCATAGAATGGGAGGAAATATTTGCAAATTATGCATCCAACATAGGCATAATATCCAGAATCCATAAGGAACTTAAAAAAATTAGCAAGCAAAAAACAGACAATCCCATGAAATTGTGGGAAAAGTACATGAACAGACACTTCTGAAAAGAAGATACCTGTAGACATCAAGCATATGAAAAAATGCTGAACATCACTAATTAGAGAAATGGAAATCAAAACCACAATGAGATAACAGCTCACACCAGTTAGAATGGCTGTTACTAAAAAGTAAAACAATGACAGATGCTATTGAGGTTTTAGAGAAAAGGGAACATTTGTACACTGCTGGTGGGATTGTAGATTAGTTTAGCCATTCTGGAAAGCAGTTTGGCAATTCTTCAAAGAACTTAAAAAAGAATTACCATTCAACTCAGTAATCCCAACCACAATATTGGCTACATACCTAAAAGAAGATAAATAATTCTGGAATAAAGACACATGCACATGCATGTTTATTGCAGCACTATTCACAATGATAGAGACACAGAATCAAGCTAAATGCTTATCAGTGCTAGACTGAATAAAGAAAATATGATATATAAACACCATAGAATACTTTGCATCTTTAAAAAAAATGAGATAATTTCCTTTGCAGCAACCTGGATGGAGCTGGAGGCCATTATCCTAAGCGAATCAATGCAGGGACAGCAACCCAAATACTGCAGGTTCTCACTTACAAGTGGGACCTAAACACTGAGTATCCATGGACACAAATGTATTAGTCCATTCTCACAATGCTATAAGGTACTCCTAAGACGGGGTAATTTGTAAAGAAAAGAAGTTTAAATAGCACATGGTTCTGCAGGCTGTACAGGAAGCATGATTGTGGCATCTGCTTCTGGCATTGTGCTTCTTGCCTCAGGAAACTTACAATCCTGGTGGAAGGCAAAGGTGGACACAGCTCTTTATATGGCTGAAGCAGGAGAGAAGTGCTACACACATTAAAACAACCCGATCTTGTGAAAACTCTTATCACAAGACAGCAACAAGGGGATGGTGTTAAGCCATTTATGAAGGACGTAACCCCATGGTTCAATCACCTCCCACCAGGCCCTACCTCCAACATTGAGGATGACAATTTGGCATGTGATGTGGGTGGAGATACAGCTCGTATCCACAAAGAAGGGAACAAGAGACATCAGGCTGTCATAGAGGATAGGGGGTGGGAGGAGCATGAGGATGATCTTAAAACTACCTGTTGAGTGTATGCGTATTACCTGGGTGACAAAATAATCTGTACACCAAACCCCCATGACACAAAATTTGCCTATATAACATATCTGTACCTATACCTCTAATACTAAAATAGAAGTTAACAAATAAATTAGCTAATTACAAAACTAAAAAGTTGTTTAAAAATTTAAAATATTTTTTTAAAATCTTTACAAATGTCTCAGCAAATACAGAACAATCAACAGACATGAATTATTTAAGGAAAAGGGGTGAAATAAAATTCTGGAATTCAGAAGCACAATGATTACATTAAAATTCACTGAAGATGTTCAAAAGTTATTTGGGGCTGGAAGAAGAATACATGAACATAAGGATAGGAGAGTTGAGACAATCCAGAATAATATGTAGAAGTAAAATAATTGCAAAGATGAACAGCACCTCAGAGATATGTGGGGCACCATCAACTGTACTAACACATGCATAAAGGGAGTCTCAGCTTGAAAGGAGAGATAGAAATAAAGAATATGTGGATATATCATGGCTGAAAACATCCTAAATGGAATGAAAAATATTAAACTCTACCACCAAGACTCTTGATAAATTCAAAATAGGATAAACTCAAAGAGACCCATCCCTAGATATAGGCACATCATATTCAAGCTGCTGAAAGCCAAAAACTAAAAGAAGAACCTCAAAAGAAGAAAAAAACAAAAGAACAAAAATAAAACAGGACAAACACAAATTCTTAACTGATCACATACATGGCACCCTCAATTAAATTAACAGCTGACTTTACATCAGAAACAATGGATGCCAGAAGGCAGTCATAATACACACTTGAAGGGAATCAAAAAGACCGTCAAGCAAGTATTTTGTATCCGGTAAAATGAAACTTTCAAAATAAAAAAGAAATTAAGAAATTCTTAAATAAGATTCTACTATTGCTAACAGAATACCCACAAAAACCATCTAATGGGAGTAATTCAATTTTAAATTAAATCTCACTGAATAATAACATTAATACATAAAAGGTAATAAAGAATCAGGTAATGGCAAAGATAATAAAGAACTCAGGTAAGGCAACTACAAAGTTATATAAAAGTGAATATAAATGTTAGTGCAATATATTCTTATTCATAAATCTTTTCTTCTCATATTATTTAAAAATATTATATGATGCAATGGTTATAAACTTATTTGAATGACGTGATGGTTAATTTTACATGTTAACTTTACTGGGTGACAGGATTTTCAGATAGCTGGTTAAACATTATTTCTGAGTGTGTCTATGAGGGTGCATCTGGAGGACAATAACATTTGAATTGGTGGACAGAGTAAAGTAGATGGACCTCTCCAGTGTGGTGGGCCTCATCCAATTTCTTGAGGACTCAAATAGAAGGAAAAGGTGGAGGATAGTTAAACTAATGGTCAGACTGTTTGAGATATGACAGTGGAGATATGACAGTTCTCCTACTCTTAGAACTCCTGTTTCTCAGGCATTTAAATCTAGGCTAGAATCTGTATCATCTTCTCTCTGGTTCTCAGGCTTTTAGAACAGCTTTCCTGGATCTCCAGTTCACAAATGGCAGATTCTGGGACTTCTCACATTCTATAATTGCATGAGCCAATAGTTGATAAGAAATCTCTTTCTTATTTCATATGTATATATATGTATGTTAGCAACCTTCAACCAACTGGGCATTGAAGAAATGTATCTTACAATAAGAGTCACCTATGGCAAACCCACAACCAATATCACAGTGAATGAGCAAAAGCTGAAAGCATTACTCTTGAGAACCGGAACAAGACAAGGATGCCCACACTCAATACTCTTGTTCAGTGTAGTACTGGAAATCCTAGTGTGTGTGTGTGTGTGTGTGTGTGTGTGTGTGTGTGTGACATAGCCAATGGCTTATAAGTATATATAAAATATACTTTACATATAAATATATGCATGTAAATTTATAAGCAAAATTTGTTTATAAATACATATTGCATAGCCAATAGCTTATAAGAAATCTATTTATCTATTCAGTAGAAGATACATATCTCTTATTAATTCTCTTTCTGTAAAGAGCTATGACTAATACAGATGGGATTACAATATATTAGCATGTAAATTAACAATTGTAACACATAAGAAGAGAAAGGGAAAGGACCATATTCCTGTAAAGTTTTGTATAGTATTGAAATTAAGTTTATAAGAATTTGAACAAGATTATTCTAAATTAAGGTGATGCTGAGAATTGCCAGACAAACCACTAAGACAATTTAAACACAATAATAAAATTGAACCAAAATAGTATAATAAAGTTTACATATTTAACACAAAAGGAGGCAGTAATGTGAACTATAAAAATGAAAAAACACATTAAAATATAGACTATAGGGATAAGATAGAAGTAATTATATTTGTAATTACATTTTATGTTAATTGATGCAAGCTTCCAACCAAAAGCTAAGAGGCAGAAATTAATAGATTTAAAAAATGATCCTACTGCATGTTGTATGTTTTCTGCAAGAGATAAAAATTAGATTGAAAGACACAAATAGGTTCAAAGTAACCAAATGAAAAAATATACCAGGTCAACAATAACCAAAAGAGCAAAAGAAAGTTGTAGTGGTTATACTAAAAAAGACAAAAGATCCTTTAAGACAAAAATTGTTACAGAGACAAATGTGAACATATTATAATGATATCATTTTCAATGTATCAGGAAAGCACAAGTATTATGAATGTATTTGTTGCTATAACTCAACCTGTTAATACATGAAACATAAGTGGACATAAATTAAAGGAAAAATATACAATTCCAGATAAAAACTGTATACTCTCATATCTCACTTTCAGTAATGGATGTATCAATGTGCAAAAATCGATAGTATTTTTTCATACTAGCAATGAAAAATCTGATAATGTAATTAAGAACATTAATTTACAGTAAAATTTAAAAAATAAATTCATTGGGAATAAACTTATCAAAAAAAGTGAAATATTCATTCAGTGTGAAATTCAAAATATAATTTAATTATATTACAGAGGACATAAGTAAATCAAAAGTTGTCTCTTTATCATACATCAGATGATTTATTATTGTTAAGATGACAATATTCTGCAAATTGAACCACATATTTAACACAACCTCTACCAAAATCACAGCTGCATTTTTTTTCTTTTTGGCAGAAATTGTCAAGATGATTGTATAATGCAAGGAACTTAGAATAGACAAAACAGTCTTGAAAAGGAGAAACAAATTTAGAGGATTCACATTCCAATTTCACAATTTACTTCTTAGTACAGTAATCAAGACAGCATGGTCTAGGCATAAGAATAGACATGGAGAACAAAGGAATAAAATTGAGAGTCTAGAAATAAACCCATACATTTATGTTTATCCAATTTTGACAAGATTGCCAAGAAAATTCAATAGGGAAACAATTTCCTTTTCAACAAGTAGTGCTGGGACAACCAAATACAAACATGCAAAAGAATGAAGTCAGACTTCTCAACCTAGATTCAAGAATTCACACAAAATTTGTTCACGGACAACATAGAAGAGCTAAAATTACAAACTTGTAAAAGAAAGGTTGGATTAAATCCCTGTGAACTTGAATTAGGCAATGGCTTCTTAGGACACCAAAACCAAAGAAACAAAAAAGAGTTGATAATTTGAATTTCACCAACAATAAAATCTTTGTGTTTCAAAAGACATCATGAAGGAAGTGAAAAATCCACCCACAGAATGGGAGAAAATGTCTTCCAATTATGTATCTGAAGACGAGCTTTTATTTAGAATAAATATAAAAATATTTTTCAGGCCAGGCTCAGTGGCTCACGCCTGTATTCCCAGCACTTTGGGAGGCCGAGGCATGAGAATCATGAGGTAAGGAGTTTGAGACCAGCCTGACTAACATGGTGAAACCCTGTCTCTACTAAAAATACAAAAATTAGCCAGGCATGGTGCCGGCCCTTGTAATTCCAACTACTCAGGAGGTTGAGGCAGGCGAATTCCTTGAACCCGGGAGGCAGCGGTTGCAGTGAACCAAGATCGCACCACTGCACTCCAACCTGGGTAACACAGTGAAACTCTGTCAAAAAAAAAAAAAAAATTCCAACTCAATAATAAAAAGAAATATTATAGAATATTATAATTAAGAAAATTATTAAGAAAAGGATTACCCAATAATATTAGAAGACATTTATCCAAAGAAAATATACAATCTACCAATGATCATATGATTATGTGCTCAACATCATTAGTAATTAGGTAACCCCAATCAAAACCACAATGAGATACCACTGCAATCATTAAGATGGTTCTAATTCCAAAAGAAAACTAATAAAAAGTGGCAGTGTCATATATGTCTAGTGGGAATATAAAATGACGTAGCTGTTTTGAAAAATGGTGTAAGTTTATCAACTTGTTAAGCATAGAGTTACCTACCTTGTAATCAATTATTTGTACTCCTAAGTGTACATGCAAGAGACATGCAAACATATGTCCAAACAAAAACTTGAAATGAATATTCATATTGGCATTATTTATAATAATTAAAAAGTGGAAACTACCCAAATGTCTGAAAACTTACGAATGGATAAATGCAATGCTGTATATCCAAACAACGGCATATTCTTTCACAATAAAAATGAAGTATTAGTATGCGCCACAGTATAGATGCACTACGAAAATGTAATACTAAGTGAAAGAAGCTAGTTATTTTTAAAAGTTATACATTGTTAAAATACAGCTATATAAAATGTCTGAGAGGCAAATCTATAGGAACATAAATAATTGTGAATGACAGTGGCTGAGGGAGGGTTAATGGGGAGTGACGGCTAATGATTAATTTGGCAGAGGAAAGGGTGATGAAAATTTTAACTTAGATTTCAGTGATGGTTGTACAACTCTGTGTGTACTGAAAATGATTACATTTTGTACATTTACTATTTGAAGCCATTTTGTGGCTTATGAATTATATCTCAATAAAAATGTTTTAAAAAGTAAATAAATAAATGCACTAGTACTATGTGGAACATTGAAGAGGACAAGTTGTATACAAGGAAGCATCTGGATAAACAGGTCAGTAATTTCTTACTGGTTTTATTTAGGATGCTGATGTTAGGATGGTAATGGTGATATTAAGAAAAGACTTACTGTTATCTATAATACTTGATTAGCTATGGGGATGAAGGTCACTATGGTAACCCCAACAGCTCTGATATTTTTTAATACTACTCTGACAGGCAGAAATCATATATTCATCCATTCATAAGATTGGATCCATTCATAAGATTCATAACATTGCATTTTTCCATTCATAAGCCCTTAAAACATTTTTACTACTGGTAACGAGTCAACTTTTCTATAAAAGTTAAACTCTATGCAAAACATGTGTTGAAAATTCTTTGTGCTAACCTCATCTCCAGGCAATACTACCTACCCACTTCGTTTTGAGCAGCTACAAGGTAACCCTGAAAAATGCTTCCTTACACGGGTGATGATCGCTTTAAAGAAAGGAGGAAAGGGAAACTAAAACATTTTCTCTGACAAGCACCAGATGCTACAAAGTGCTTCGTAAGCAAAGGACAAAAGTATTCCGTTTCACAGGCAGGGGATAAAATACAGTAAATTGCCCAGTTAGAGCAGCAAAATGGCGCAGATTGCACTTCCTCTCTCAGGATCGGCAGATGATTAGGGAGCATGGTCTCATTAAAGTCTCTTGGAACAAATTGACAAACTGGTGTGTTTTCCTTCATTTTGGTTGACATAAAAGTTGTTTATCTTCCTAAATGCAATTGGTTCAAACTCTCAATCACCAAAGCATATTGAGCGTATCAGTGAAAATGTATTCCTCTTTGGTCAGTTACGGTGATATTCAGTGAGAAGAAAATAAGAGTTAGTTATATTTACTGAATAGTAGAGATTCTGTATAGTACAACTTCTTCAGCTGCAAATTGTTAGTTATTGTTGCCGTTTCTTGACAATTCATCTGACAAGAAGTTGTATATTTTAGGCAAGACGAACTCAAGAAAGAACCAAAAGATAGAGCTCAGATGAATTCACTCATACAAGCACACACAATAATGATAATAATAATAAATCATCGATCATTTCCTGTGTGTTACGAGCTACATTAAGTTCTGGATTGAGAATAGCCAATACGACACTCACCTAGAAACTGAGTTTAGTGAGGGAGCTCATGTATTAGTCAGCATTCTCTAGAGGGACAGGAATATTAGCATAGATGTATATGTGAAAGGGAGTGAACTAAGGAGTATTGACTCAAAGATCACAAGGTGAAGTCCCACAATAGGCTATCTGTAAGCTGAGGAGCAAGGAAGCCAGGCAGTGTCCCAAAAACCTCAAAAGTAGGGAAGCCAACAGTGTACTCTTCGGTCTGTGGCCAAAGGCCCCAGAGCCCGTGGCAAACCACTGGTATAGGTTCAAGAATCCAAAAGCTGAAGAACTTGGAGTCTGATGTTTGAGGGCAGCCAGCATCTGGCACAGGAGAAAGATGAAGGCTGGAAGATTCAGCCAGTCTAATCCTTTCATGTTCTCCTGCCTGCTTTATTCTAGCTGCACTGGCAGCTGATTAGATGGTGCCCACCCAGATGGAGGATGAGTCTGCCTCTCCAGTCCACTGACTCAAATGTTAATTTCCTTTGGCCACATCCTCAGAGACACATCCAGGAACAATACTTTGCATCTTTCAATCCAATCAAGTTGACACTCAGTATTAACCATCACAGCTCAATACACAAACAACACACCCTGATGGTGGAGAAGTACACACAGGACACTGTGAACACTTTCTCTGTCAGGAGGGTGGTTGTCAGGTAAGAATGCCTGGAGAAGGAGACGTCTTGGCTAAATTGCCAGTGAACTGAATGGTAGCTGGCAATGAAGAGGATGAGTAAAAAGGATGCTTAAGGGGCTGAGGATGGCATGAATCAAATTAGAAGGCTGTGAAGTAGTGTGATGTGTGTGGAGAGGAATTACAAGCAGTCCAGAATCATGACACGAAGCAGAGAGGAGTTCAAGTTGCAGAGGTTATGCTAATTCAAACTTCCAAGTTACATAGAGTTATATAAGCTGAGTCCTAGTTCCAACATTTTCAATAATCACTAATGTGGCTGCGGAAGTTTTTAAATCTTTCTGGGATGATATCTAAGCTTTTTTACTTTTTTCTATTTTTTTTTCTAATTTCCATTTATTGATCTGCAAGTCTTTATCTGCAAGTCACCCCTTCTTGACAGTGACCACAGTCAACATAGGCCAATCACAGACTGCTCTAAACTGAATTAGAACCAAGAGGAACCCAGACTGTTGGTTGAGCTATCAAGAGTTCTACATGTGCTAGTTACGAGACTTGAAAATAACATTTTTACTTTCCAGTTTCCGAAGACGTAAGTCCTTATAAGGGAGTAAATCATTTTATTTTTACTTGATAGACTCAGTTTGCTGATTCTCTCTCCACTGATTAGTCCCATTCTGCTTAGGTCTCTGGTGCTCAAGATGAGTGCCTCAGGGTAGAACATGAACATTTTTAACAATCCACCCCAATACAGTTGAATCAGAAATTTAAGGGGGAACTCTCAAAACATATATTGTTTCAGGTCCCAGTGACTCACAGTCAACCTATAATCAGGAAGATTTGACTGAGGACTGTCTTTTACTTAATTTCTGCAAATAAAATCTTTTATTTCTCTTTATTCTTTTCAAAAAAATGAATTTAACAAATACATTGAGTAACAACCATATGCAGGGAGAGGAGCAGAGAGAGAATAAACAATAAAGGAAATGGTAATAAATATCCCTAATTTTGATGATTTTCAGCCAACAGTCATACAATGAAATCACATCTTCATCTGATTTCTCTGATATGGATCCTCTCTATGAAATTTTCCCCTGAAGTTCATTATAGTTTTGATAGTCTCCACGACAGTTTTTCTTTTGCTCACTTTCATTGAGAAGGATGATGACATTACTGTCATGCTTGAGCTCACAGTGAGAACCAGTGTGATAGTATATCCAAAAATCTTTGAAAATAACGAGTAATTTCAGAAAATATGTCACTATTTTGTCATGTGCTACTTTAATAATCTTAAAACATATATCTCCTATGTTTCTGTTTCCTATGGGACACGTCCAAACCTCTTAGCATAATCCTAATCTGTTTATGTTATCTTGTTTTTCTTTTTTTCTTTTTTTTTTTTTTTTTCGCGAAGGAGTTTCGCTCTTGTTGCCCAGGCTGGAGTGCAATGGTACGATCTTGGATAACCACAACCTCTGCCTCCTGAGTTCAAGCAATTCTCCTGCTTCAGCCTCCTGAGTAGCTGGGATTACAGGCACGCACCACCACGCTCAGCTGATTTTTTGCATTTTTAGTAGAGATGGGGTTTCACCATGTTGACCAGGATGGTCTCGATCTCTTGACCTTGTGATCCACCCGCCTCAACCTCCCAAAGTGCTGGGATTGTTATCTTGTTTTTCTAGTCTTCCTCTATTTCTTTGCTGTGATCACACTGAAGCACTCATACTTATCTGATCATGATATCTACATCATTGGCTCATTCCCATTCCTATAATTTAACATCAAACTTTTTGCTGCTGTTGAATTTCCAATGGTCCAATTGTCATGTTCTCTGGGAGCAGTGTTTTTATTTTCTTCATATAGCATTATTTGTCCCTTTCTTATAATACCACCAACATGAAAAAATGTGATTTTTTTAAACCTTTCCTTTACCTTACATCTTCTCAATGAGCACAACATGCAAAACACATCAATTTCCAACATTTACCATCTTCCAAGTGTTGTTATGTCTTTATTTTTTGAGATAGAATCTCACTCTGTTGCCAGCCTGAAATGCAATGGGACGCTCTTGGCTCACTGCAACCTCCACCTCCCGGTTGCAAGTGATTCTCTGATTCCTCAGCAGCTGGGACTACAGGCTCACGCCGCCACACTCAGCTAATTTTTGTATCGTTAGTAGAGATGGGGTTTCTCAATGTTGGCCGGGATGGTCTCCATCTCTTGACCTCCTGATCTGCCCGCCTCGGCCTCCCAAAGTGCTGGGATTATAGTTGTGAGCCATTGTGCCCGGCCCTTTATGTCTTGCTTGGAAAATGAAAGAGTTTCCCTGCTTCTTCTCTGGCCACCATTCATGCAATCCTCTACCAGCCACCAGAATCATTTTTGGAAAATGCAAACTAATCATTTTATTCCCTATTTTAAAGTGTTTTAAAGAGGCTCCACTTGAATTTGTACTAACATTTTCAAACTCTCTGATGTGCCCTCTGCCAACTTCCCCTACTTTATTTCACCCTCACCTGCTATATTAGCTAGGGGTCTCTAGAGGGATTGACCAGTATGATAGATAGGCACATACATAGACACGTAGATGGAGATATATGAGAGGAGATTTAGGGGAATTGGCTCACTTGATTATGGAGGCTGAGAAGTCCTACAAAAGGCTGTCTCCAAATTGAAGCCCTGGGATGCTGGGGGTATGGTTTAGTCTAATTCTGAAGGTCTCAGAAGCAGGGAAGCTGATGGTATGCCTCTCAGTCCAAGACCAAAGACCTGAGAACCAGAATAGGTTTGAGAAGGTACTAGTGCAAAGCCTAAAGTCTTGGAATTCTCATATCTAAAGACTGGAGAAGAAGATTGTCTCAGCTCCAGCAGAGAGAGAGAGGAAATCACATTTTCTCTACTTTTTGTTCTATTTGGGGCCCCAGATGGTTAGATGGTGCTTGCCTTCATATAGGTCAGATCTTCCCATCTTAGTCTACTGAAACACATACCAATCTCCTCCGGAATCACCCTCACAGACCCACCCAGAGTAGTGCTTTACCAGTTTGCTAGGTACTCCTTAAATCAAGTTTATACTCAAAACTAACCATCACACCTGCTCTGCCCAAGCCACACAGAATCCCTTCTTTGAATATACTGGGTTTCTTCTTGCCTTAGGCCCTTTGCACCAACCAAGGCTTCTGCTAAGGTGCTCTGCCCACTGTTACTTGGCCAGATCCTTCTTGTTATTCAAGTATCAAAGTGTGGCTTATACTAAAAGGTTATCTCTGACCAACATGTCGAAACCCCTTCTCTACTAAAAATACAAAAATTAGCTGGGCATGGTGGCACATGCCTACAATCCCAGCTAATTGGGAGGCTGAGGCAGGAGAATCACTTGAACCAGGAGTCTGAGGTTGCAGTAAGCCGATATCATGCCACTGCACTCCAGCCTGGTGAAAGAGCAAAACTCCATCTCAAAAAGAAAAAAATAATTATATGTTTATCTGTTTCCTCACACTAAAATATAATTCCCAGAGAGAGTGCCTTTCTCAGGCTTGTTCATTGCTCTGTTTCTAGTGTCTTGAATAATGTCTAATATTAAAGCAACTCAATACTTGTTTTCGGTGAATGAGTAGATGTTAGTTATTTATATAGCAATTTCTTTTGCTAGGCTGGGAACAAATGTGGCCTCCATTTTTGTAGGCTTAGCTCAATGCACAGAAACCAGGATGCAATGAGATCTCAAATATTTGTCAGACAAGAAAATTTACTGTTTACAAGAGAAAAAGACAATTTATCATTTACACATATACATCAGTTATAGAGAGGAATAATGCCACTAATTTGTTCTATAATAGAGCAGAATAATTTCAAATACTTTTCTACAGAAGTGATCATTTGTAGTTCTACTTCCCCTCATTCATAACTAAAATAGTATATGAAAATTATGTAATTAATTATTCTGGCAAACACTTGAGCTAAATTATATATAGACATTTGATGTCCTTAGGCTACTAGAATAACACAATTTGCTCATCGGCAAAAGGATAAAGTATTCGAGGCAGTTTCTTTAGAAGTCATCATCTCTAAGACTTTCTACTTCATTTGGTCTGATTGGCTGTGATTCATAAATTTCCCTTCCCTCTAACCTTGAGATGACATTCATTTGAAAAGGTTTAGGTATAGGGGTGAAGTCTGTGACCTTAGTATTAAAGAAAGGTAGCTGGCCCATAAAAGAGAAAATTTTATTACACTTTTGAAGCCCAGTTAATCTTATCATGACAGTTACGAAAATCAGAATCCCAGAAATGCAAGTTGTAGCCATACATGAGTTAGTCAAAATGCCTGGTCAACAGTTTGACCATTTTGTTAAATTTTATTAACAAAAAAATTTTGGAATAATTGTAATTTACTAAGATTTACATAATTAGAATAACGCTTTTATAGGATCACTATGAAACATTGATTTACTAAAGTTTTCAAAGTTAAAGTGAAACAATTATATAAACAGTACAGATAGAAATCTATAGATAACAATTCTACATTGAAAGGAATAATTTAATGGTTACACACAATTAAATTTCATTCTTCCTTTACTATTTCCATTTTTGTCTCTAGAATTGACTTTACTTTTTGTTACTGTGCAAGTGAATGGGGCTGTCATTGGAATTTATGTCCAGGATGCTCCATAATTCCCAGAGTTAACAATGAAAAAAATAAATCAGTTTACTTCACAATGTGCCTATGAAGCTCTTGTATTGATACTTAAATCAAAGTAAGGTCACAGAGATACCTGACTCTCCTAGCATTAAAAAAAAAAGTGCAAGGTTTATTGAAAGAGACTGCAAATATTTAATAACATTAAGACTTCGTGAAATAGATCTAGCATTTAATGGGAACTCCCCATCGTTTTCTCAGCCCATATGTCTGTATTGTAATAATGTCAGTTGTTCACTCTGGGTAGTCAGCTGGTTTCACACTAATGTGCCTACTTACTATTGCGATTTATTTTCTTTAGGTTCCAACGGAGCTGAAGTTTGTGTGATTTTCCTATCATTGATTAAAAAGAAAGTTTCTGTTTGCTTCAAACACAATATTTTTTGAATAAATGAAATAGCTCACATGAAGGGAAAATAGAATTACTTTAAATCTATTCTAGCCTCTTTCATAAACACATTTTTTGGATACTAACATGTGAATATACAAAAATTCTAGGTTCTATTTGGCAAGGAATTTTTGGCAATATCATGCCTGCAACTTAGCACGTTCTTGGTGATGTTATAAACAAACAAGTTAAAGATAAACTCTAGCCAAAAGCATTTAAAGTTGAGCACATCAAGCACTCTAAGAATTGAAATCATTTACAAAAACTTGTAAAAGAAAATATAGGGCCGGGCATGGTGGCTCACACCTGTAATCCTAGCACTTTGAGAGATCAAGGCAGACCTTATCACCTGAGGTCAGGAGTTTGAGACCAGCCTGACCAAAGCAGAGAAATCCCATCTCTAATAAAAACAGAAAGTTAGCTGGACATGGTGGTGCATGTCTGTAATCCCAGCTACTAGGGAGGCTGAGGCAGGAGAATCTTTTGAACCCGGGAGGCAGAGGTTGCGGTAAGCCCCATTGCATTAGAGCCTGGACAGCAAGAGCAAAACTCCATCCAAAAAAAAAAAAAAAAAAATAGGAACGAAAGAAAGCAGAAAATACAGGCATGGCTACTTTCATTGCACTTTGCTTTTGTATTTTACAAATATAATTTTTTTTTTTTTACAAATTGGTGGTTTGTGGCAACCCTGCATTAAGCAAGTCTATCAGCACCATTTTTCCAACAGTATGTGCTCAGTTCATGTCTATCTGTCACATTTTGGTATTTCTCATAATATTTCAAACATTTTCACTGTGATTTCATCTGTTATTATGATTTATGATCAGTGACCTTTGGGGTTACTATTGTAATTTTTTTTGAGGTGGCATGAACGGTGGCCACATAAGATGATGAACTTAATTAATAAATGTGTATATTCTGTCTGCTCTTCTTACTGCTCTAACCACAAGCCATTTCGAGTCCTTCTTTCTCTCCTTGGGCCTCCCTATTCCCTGAGACACAGCAATAATCAAATTAAGCCAATTAATAATCCTTCAATGGTCTCTAAGTATTCAAGTGAAAAGTCCCACATCTCTTACTCAAACTAAAAGCTAAAAATGATGAAGCATAGTAAAGAAGGCATTCTGAATCTTCCAACAACAGTGAGCAAAATTGTGAATGCAAAAGAAAAGTTTTTTTGTTTTTGTTTTTTTTTTTTTTTTTTTAAAGACGGGGTTTCACCATGTTGGTCAGGCTGGTCTTGAACGCCTGACCTCAGGTGATCCGCCCACCTTGGCCTCCAAAGTGCTTGGATTACAGGCACGAGCCACCAGGCCCAGCTGCAAAAGAAAAGTTATTGAGAAAAATCAAATATGCTACTCTAGTGAACACATAAGAATGCAAAACAGCCTTATTGCTAATATGGAAAAAGATTCAGTAATTTGGATAGAAGATCAAACTAGCTACAACATTATCTTAAGCCAAAGTCTACTCCAGAGCAAGGCCCAAGCTGTAACCCTCTTCAATTTTATGAAGGCTGAGAGGCATGAGAAGCTATAGAAAACAAATCAAAACAAAACAAAAAAGAAGCTAGAATAGGTTGGTTCATGAAGTTTGAGAAGAAAAGCCCTCTTCATAAGACAAAAGTGTAAGGTAAGGTAGTAAATGCTGCAGAATGTTATCCACAAAATTTAGCCAAGATAATTGATGAAGATAGCTATACCAGATGACAAATTTTCAACGTAGATGAACTAGCCTATTAGTGGTAGAAGATGCCTTTTAGTATTTAATAGAGAGGAAAAGTCAATGCCTGGATTCAAAGCTTCAAAGGACAGGCTGACTCTGGTTAGAGGTTAATGCAGCTGGTGATTAACCAGAGAGTCAGCCTGTCCTTTGAAGCTTTGAATCCAAGCACTCAAAGCATTACCATTCTGAAATTTCTAGGGTTTTAAGAATTGTTTTAATTCTACTCTGTTTGTGCTCTATAAATGGAACAATGAAGTCTAGATGACAGCTCATGTGTTTACAGCCTGATTTACTGAATATTTTAAACCCATTGTTGAGACCTATTGCTCAGAAAACAAATTTTTTCCAAATATTACTGTTGATCAACAATGTCCCTAGTTACCCAAGAGCTCTGATGAAGATATGCAAGGAAATTAATGCTGTTTCTATGCTTGCTAAGTCAGCATTCATTCTGCAGCCCATAGTTCAACAGTAATCTTCAATTTCCAGCAGTATTATTTAAGAAATACATCCTGTAATCCCAGAACTTTGGGAGGCCGAGGCAGGTAGATCACGAGGTCAAGAGATCGAGACCATCCTGGTCAACATGGTGAAACCCTGTCTCTACTAAAAATACAAAAATTAGCCGGGCATGGTGGCATGTGCCTGTAGTCCCAGCTACTCGGGAGGCTGAGGCAGGAGAATTGCTTGAACCCAGGAGGCGGAGGTTGCGGTGAGCTGAGATCGCATCATTGCACTCCAGCCTGGGTAATAAGAGTGAAACTCCGTCTCAAAAAAAAAAAAAAAAATACATTTTGTAAAGCAATAAATGCCATAGTTGGTGATTATGCTAATGGATCTGAAAATAAATCGAAAACCTTTTTGAAAAGATTCACCATTCTAAATGCCATCAAGAAAATTCATGATCTGTGAAAACGAGTCAAAATGTCAACATCAACAGGAATTTG
Source organism: Alouatta palliata (assembly GCA_004027835.1). NCBI lineage: Eukaryota > Metazoa > Chordata > Mammalia > Primates > Atelidae > Alouatta > Alouatta palliata. The sequence continues at coordinate 23,718 of PVKV010011194.1, forward strand.
GAATAAATTAATTCCAACTCTCCCGTATGACTTTGAGGGGTTCAAGACTTCTGTGGAGGAAGTAACTGCAGATGTAGTGGAAATTGCAGGAAAATTTTATTAAGAAGTGAAACTGAATGTGGGGCTAGATTTCTGAAATCTGCTGATAAAACTTGAACAGATGAAGAGTTGCTTTTTATGGATGAGCAAAAAAGTGTTTTCTTGTGATGGAATCTACTTCTAGTAAAGATGCTGCGAACATTGATGAAATCACAACATGTGATTTAGAATATTTTATAAACTTAGTAGACAAAGCAATGGTTGAGTTTGAGAAGATTTATTTCAATTTTGAAAAAAGTTCTAATTTGGGTCAAATTTCATAAAACAGCATCACATGCTACAGAGAAATCTTTCATGAAAGGAAGAGTTGATCAATGTGGCTGACTTTATGTGTTCTTATTTTAACAAACTACCATAGCCAGCTTTCAGAAACCACCACTCTGACCAGTCAGCATCCATCAATAATGAGTCAAGAACCTCCACTGGCAAAAAGATCACAACTCACTGAAGGCTTAGAGGCTCATTAGCATTTTTTACTATAAAGCATTTTAAAATTAAGATATATACTTTTCTTAGACATAATACTATTGCATACTTAATAAATTATAGTATAATATAAACATAAATTTTTCTGTGGGAACCAAGAAGGATTTTTTGTGCTCATTTTATTGTGATATTTGTTTTATTTCAGTGGTCTGGATCTGATCCCACAGTATTTCTGAGATATGTCTGTGGATCAGATAAATAAACAAACTAAAAAAGACTCCTGGATATAAAGAAGACAATAGGCTGCCCTAACAGAAAAAGACACATTTTGTGATAAAATCAGGAGATGATGCACATATCTTTATACATTCACTGATAACAAGAAAATATAATGAATTATAGAAGTAGAAACATTGTACCTAAATTAAAGACCATTTTTTTCCTTGACTTTACTTTCAGAGAAGTGGAAGGGTTAAGTGGAAACCAACTACTGGAAAACCATCAATCAATTAATCAGTCAATCAATCATGCTGTCAGTTCTAATAAGTGTCCTAAAAATTAAATGGTAGATTAGCCCTCAGGCATGAATTGGTTATATTTTCAATTCCTGAAGAAGCACCAAATGGAAAAAAGAAAATTTCCGAATTATAATCATGCTCTGACAATGTAACTGAGGGAACTCAATATTCATTTTTGCCTCAATT
>PVKV010011194.1:25046-71914 GCA_004027835.1 Alouatta palliata
CTATCCCTCCCCAACTCCCCACCCCCTGCTGTCCCTCCCCTTTTTCCCCCCCACAGACCCCAGTGTGAGATGCTCCCCTCCCTGTGTCCATGTGTTCTCATTGTTCAACACCCGTCTATGAGTGAGAATATGCGGTGTTTGGTTTTCTGTTCCTGTGTCAGTTTGCTGAGAATGATGGCTTCCAGGTTCATCCATGTCCAATTTTTAAAACTAGTCAGCAATTTAATTTAGTATTTTAAATAAGTGATCACTTAGAAGAAGTAATGAACTCATTTTCTTATGTGGCTCATAAACTACTCTAGTTTTCTTTTTAATTAAGCCAAGAGATGATTTCGAAAATTATTTCAAGTAAAAGAAACATTACCGGGGTATAGTTTCATAATGTAAATAATGTAAAGACTTGTATTCACTCTAAGCATGCAAAATTGGTTAGAAACCTAGATTTCTGAGCCAAATTGCTTAATATAAAACACATCCCAGAAAGTACAACTCACTCTGGACAAGTTACTCGTCTTCTCTGTATCTCAGATTCTTCAGCAGTAAAGTGAGGAAGGTAATCGTGTTACCTCAGGTAGGTAAGGAGTGGCTCATCATTAAAATTCATTAATGCTACATAGTATTAATATTTAAATTCTATAGCAGTTTTCATCATAAAAATATTTTTCTTTTATTCTCTATATTTTATAATTTGGTTTTATATTAGTACGGTTGGGATACCATAACCAAATACCATAGCAATTTGTGTTGTTCATGTGGCTTGAACAACACAAATTTATTTCTCATGGTTCTGGAGGCTGGGAAGTTCAACATCAGGTTGACGGTATGTTCTGTTCCTGGTGAAGGCTCTCTTCCTTACTTGTATGTAGTTTCCTTCTTGGTGTGTCCTCACTGGTCACAGAGAGAAAAAGCACTCTGTTTTTTCCTTCTCATCTTATAAGGACATTGATCTAATGGAATTAGGTTTTCATCCTTATGACCTCATTTAACTTTAAAGACTTCTTAAAGGACTATTTCAAATGCAGTGACAATAGAGCTTAGGACTTCAACATATGAATTTTAGAGAACACAATAGCAAGTTCCTACTAATTTTTCTACTGCATATATTTTTTATTATGATTACAATATTTATTTTTGATCTATGTCTAAACTAATATTCCATTAAAATTCATTTCTATGCAATCCCTGAACTCACATTTCCATGGAAGGTATCAATATTGTCTTATAAATGTTTCCTTTCTTCCAAGTTGAAAGTGAGCTAATAGTAACACACATATATATATATATATATATGTTTTTGAAAAACAATTTGATTTAAGTACATCTCAATATCTTATTAATCAGTTTTTGGAAAGCTTGTTTTTAACTTGAATTCTTAACTAAATATTTGTGAACTGCCAGTAATTCACTTTGTTATGATTTAGAATGGTTCTTAATAAGTTTATTTTACCTGCCAACCTAACGTATACACAAAAGATAAATTTTGGCAAGTGCTGATGCAGGCTGGGTTTTTTGGTCTTCCAAAAGCACTCCCAACCACAAGCATTGGCAAGTCCAACACATCTAATTTGAATATTTTCTATGCAAGTCCTCATTCAGCGATTGCTTCAGACGCTTTTTCATCATCCCATTCTCTTCTACTATTTCAGAGATTACAGCCTTGACATCCTCAAGATCACAAAACAGTAGCTACTACAATAATTTACAGATTGAGTAGGTAAGCTCTTATATAATTCTTTGTCAGCTCCTTCCTTATACCTAAACAGGTATTGAAGTAGCTAGAGAGATCTGACAGAGCAACTTCCCTCTATCCCAATGTCGACGTTTTGCTATTCTCTTGAGCTCATTGTATTGGGCTTAGGAAAATTTGGTTGCAGTATTTTCTAGGAGATACCTGAGTTCTCTACCAATATCCCTTTCATGATCGTTCCTACTGTTTTTCACAAACACTCAGGTTTGAATAAAACTTAGAAGCTAAATACATTTCCCATATACACAGGTATATATATGTGATTTGGATCAAACACATGTTCAATGTGTTCACAGACAGTTTATAATTAGGAGTTATTTCTTTGGGAACTGATTTTATGTACTATTTAATAGACTGCTTATTATTTATGCAATCACAAAGGATAAATTCTAACAACTTTTTTTACAATCTTCTCAAAACAACATAAATGATAACATATTCATGATATTTTGCTCAGTTTAAGCAGAGAATTATTTTTCCTGTCAATTACTTTAAGCTTAAGATAATATCTACTGTGAACAGAATAAGATGTATGTGAAAAGATTGAAATCTAGTCTGTAAAACTGTAGTTCAAAGAAATGTCAATTATGAATATATGACATTTTAAATATCCAAAGTGAAAAATGTATCAAATTACAAAGTTGTGTGTAGAGGGATAAAATCAAGCTGGTTAATGAAGACAGATGTAGAGAAATGAGACTGTCAAAAAAGGTACGAGGGTGAAATGTGGACCAAGTTCCTGGATATGAAGCCTCCATGATAAAAATATTATCTTTCTTTTATTAACCGTCTGAAATGTACCAGGCAGTCTTTCAGGCTTGTGAATACAATACTTCCATTGTTTGCAACAGTGATTATTATGAACAGGCTTTGTTATTACCCTTACTTTTCCTTTCATGAACTGTGTTAAGCTCATGAAAACTTAGGTGACTTGCCCAAGGTTAGGCAGAGCTCTGACTCAGATGAATGCTTTCCTTTCCAAGGCCATATTTCTTTCTATGCATTGTGGTACCACACACATGAGCGTAGAAGAGCAAGAGATGCATATTTTTCATATACTAATGCCAGGGGAACAGTAGGGAAGGAGAGAAGAGAAACAGCGGAAAGAACAGAGTTGAGTTTTATTGAAGTGACTGTCAATTTAGCATTGTGAAAACCTAGGATTTCAAAGATAAGAAGTGCTGTATAAGCCGGGCATGGTGGCTCACGCCTGTAATCCCAACACTTTGTGAGGCTGAGGTGGGCGGATCACCTGAGGTCAGGAGTTAGAGACCAGCATGACCAACGTGAAGAAACCCCCATCTCTACTAAAAATAGAAAGTTAGCCAGGCATGGTGGTGCATGTCTGTAATCCCAGCTACCTGGGAGGCCGAAGTTGCGTGAACTGAGATTGCACCATTGCATTCCAGCTTGGGCAACAAGAGTGAAACTGTGTCTCAAAAAAAAAAAAAAAAGAAATAAAGAAATGCTATACAGCACTTAGGCAATTTGACATTTAGTGGCATAATGTGATACGAGCTTTCTTAAACAAATAAATATGCCTATCCTTATTTGAAAATGAGATGGCAATGCCAGGGTATAAAGACTGACGTATACCAGTCCTTATACTGAGAGTACCAGTTTGCTATAATCACTTTGGAAAATGTTTTGCCATGACTTAGTAAATCTAAAGGGGAATCATACGATAAAATCCGGGTATCCATGATTAGAGAACCTCAACTCTGTACCAGGAACATGCTCAACATTCACAACACTGTCTATCGCAGCACTGTTTACTGTGTAAAGAAAAGTTGCATATATATAGTTATAAAGGCTATCAAATACAAATTATATGCTTACACATTCATTTTACCAAATAGTTAAATAGTATATTTTTTTGTGCATAGGTGTATGAGTCTCTATAATATAAATGTCACAGTTAAATGTGCACAAAATTAAATCACAAAGTAATACACTTAGTCTAACGCCCATTATCTAAAGGTTAAAATCAGATAAAAGAAAACAAATTATTGCTTGATGATATGCCTATCTAACAAAATTGTAAATAAGTGCTAGAAAATGATTAATAAAACCTGATTAATGGTTATCACAGAGAGTGGACAGAGAAGCAAAATCTTTGTGAAGATGTACACAGGAACCTTCAAAGGGAAGTTGTGTTTCATTTCCTAAGCTTGGTGATAGATACATGTTTGTTCTTTTTATTTTTATTTTTCGTTTAGCTACAAAAGCTATATCTAGTCTTCGACCACTTAGTTTGTGATTGCATTGTATAAACAAACAATGAAGCAGTACTTGGAAATACCAGAGATTTAAACTGTATGTTTAGAGAGTATCCACAGTTCCCTTTGTAAGGGCAAGTGTTTATCAATTCTTTACTCCCTTAGCAATGTTCTTTGAACACAAAATCATATGTACACATTTGCAAGAGATTAATTAGAAAGAGAACATAATTGCTGTAGGCATTTTGAAGTTAGAAGGAAAAGAATTCTCTTCTCATTATGCACTGTACTGTGTCTACCAGGGTGGTTTGAGCCCATTAACCCGTTTCATCTTGCGCACTTCATCCATGAGAAAGAGATAACAAGTGCAAAATGATCTGGGGTAATGAAGCATCACTCTCTGCATGCTACCCATCACAGAGACATGTGTACATCATCAATATCAGAAACTCCTAAGAAGGGAAATGGCCAGGCTCTTATCTGCCACTGCAAGTGGGTTTACAAGCAGAACTGGTGTTTTGACATTAGCCTATTTGAAGGGGAATCTTTACACTGTGTGGTGGGAGTCTTTCTTGGAAAAAAATGAGAGGAGAGAACTGTTAATATCCATGTTGTACGTTTTTATTGTTACTATTTCTATTAATACTAGTAGTGTATTTCCATGTTTAATATCAGAAATCTCTTTTTTGAGCAGAAAATTCCAATTATAAGATAACTTACTCAAAGTATAGGTAGAAGGAATTAACCATTTATATCAGCAAGAGGCCCCATATCCAAAATTTATTTTAAAATCACAACTAGCTCACCTATTTCAGACCTTGACTCAAATGTTACCTTCTCAGGCTTCTCTAGCTACTTTATAATTTCAAACTACCTCTTCCCTCCCCAAACCCATACTTCTATATTCATTCTCTGCTCTATTTTTCTTCTGTTTAAAATACCAGATGGCAGATGTATTAGTCAGTTTTCACACTGCTATAAAGAACTACCCAAGACTGGGCAATTTATAAAGGAAAGAGGCTTAATTGGCTCACAATTCAGCATGTCTGGGGAGGCCTCAGGAAACTTATAATGACTGAAAAAGGTGAATCAGAAGCAAGAAACCTTCTTCACAAGGCAATAGAAAGGAGAATGAATGCAGGAGGAACTACTTATAAAAAAAAAAAAACACTGATAAAACCATCAGATCTCATGAAAACTCACTCATTATCATGAGAACAGCAAGAGAGAAATCACCCCCATGATCCAATCACCTCCACCTGGTCTCTCCCTTGACACATGGGGATTACAATTCGAGGTGAGATTTGGGTGGGGACACAAAGCCTAGCCATATCAGCTAAGAAGTACAGGGTGGTGTTGGTGGTTTTTTTTTTTTTTTTTTTTTTTGGAGTAATAAAATGTTCTAAACTTGATTGTGATGAGGATATACACATCTGAATAAAAAGCCAATGAATTGTACACTTTTCAATGGTTGAATTTTATGGACTGTGAATTAATATCTTAGTATATCTGCTTTTAAAAAAAGATTGTAAAGGAACAGATCTTTTCAAGTTCTAAGTTCTGGGGATCACAGGAGAGCCTCGTTTCTGACACTGCAGCATTAGAATTTTAAAAATAAACACCAAGTAGACCTACAACAGTGGAAGTAATATACAGTCCAAATATGATAGATGGTTAAAACATGAGAACACATGGACACAGGGAGGGGAACATCACACACCAGGGGCTGTTGAGGGGTGGAGGCCTAGTGGAGGGATAGCAGGGGGTAGGGAGATGGGGGAGGGATAACATTAGGAGAAATATCTATTGTAGATGATGAGGGGATGGATGCAGCAAACCACCATGGCATGTGTATACCTATGTAACAATCCTGCACTATCCGCACATGTACCCCAGAACTTAAAGCATAATAAAAAAATGAAAAAGAAAAGCAACAACAACAACAACATGGGTTCTGAATGATTACTGAATACTTCTAGGATAGAATTCATATATATAGTAACCATGAAATGGAAAAAGACTAAAATGTGAAATACAACCAAAATTATGAAGACAGGCTATGACAGAAAATCTGGGTCAAGAAGATAACAATGTAACAGTGTAGTGAGACTTAGGGAGAACAGATGAATTAATTTATTATGTAAATGATCTCCCTCACAGCACTTAAGAGATAACAGTAATAACATATGACCACAGAGCAAATGACCACAGAACACAATGGTGATCAATACAAGGCGTTTCCATAGTTAAAATTACATATGATATATTTAAAAAGGAGCCTCATTCTTCACATTCTGCAGCCCTCTGTTACCAAGGACCTAAGCATGTCATAAGCATCAGTGAAAATTGATTACATACTCTAAAACCAGGTATTGAATGATAAGGCACTATTTTCAGTAGCTCCATTTCAGATCAATGCCATTTGAATAACTTCAAACAATTACATAAAATGTCCTTTAATTATTTCCTTGTTTAATATTTTCCATAATTTCATTTTGGTTTTAACCCCTAAATGCATTTAACCCCTAAATGTAGTTAAAACTCCGTCTATACTAAAAATACAAAAATTAGCTGGGGGTGGTGGTGCACATCTGTAGTCCCAGCTACTCAGGAGGCAAGGCTGAGGCAGGAGAATGGCTTGAACCTGGGAGGCGGAGGTTGCAGTGAGCCAATATCATACCACTGCACACCAGCCTGGGTGACAGAGCAAGATTCCATCTCAATTAAAAAGAAAAATTAAATTTTATCAGATTTAATTATTAGACTTTATATGTCAATTACAGAGTGGTTATCAAATATAGAATTTTACAAGTTCAAATGAGAAAAAATCATGTAATTAGTCAAAATATTTGAAATGTACAAGCAATTCTCACAAGTGTATGTGTCTGCAAGAAACAATTAGATAAGCTGCTTCAGAGGGGAAAAAGATTCTAAGGGAGTTAGATACTAAAAGATGATCATCTGCAAAGAAAGAGTAAGAAATTTGAATCTCCACTGAAGTCTCTCCATGTGAAAGCATTGAGACTGGTTATTTATTTCATGGTAGAAGAGATAACATTGATAGGATATATAGCCGTATGACCAAATAAATGAAAGAGTGGAACCAAATGTTAAATATTTATGGGGGAACACTAATCACTTGTAATCTAGTCACTTTCTGTAAGCCTATAAACATTCACCAAACAGGACTTAATCAAAGATACTAGAAAGAGTGGCATATCTTAGTCATATAGCCCATTTATTAATATATCCTTTCAATATGTTAGTAGCCTTGTCATATCATCATGATTCTCTTCACCAGAGCTTGGCATGGCTATTCTCTTCTCTACACATATTCATTACCTGGGTCACCTTGCCCAGACCCATGACTTTAAACAATTCCTAAATGTGGTTCCTAATTAATACCTTCAGCCTTGAGCGCTTCATTGTCAGATTTATATAGTCAACTCTCCTTTTAACATCTTCACTTAAGTGAAACATAGGAAGATAAATATTAAATGTTAGATTTCACCGCTTTTTCAAACAGCCCTGCTCTTCCTAAGGCCCACAATGGAACCATCATTTGTATAGTAGCTCAGATCAAAAAGAACAAAATGAGTGGAATTGCTATTGTGTTCTATTTTTTTTCACAAATGCCACAATATGTCTATCAGCAAGTTCTGTTAGCTCTCCCCTTATAATGTATTCTGAATCTCATATCATGCCTTCTACAAACCCTTTGTTTCCACTGTCATCCCACATCTACCATACAGCAATAATCTCCTAACATAGCTGCCCACTGGTAATGCAGCCTGAGCCAGAATTATTGTTTAAAAATGTAAATTAGATCCTGTCAGAAGCCTAATTCTTATTCTCCAATAGCTTCCCATAACATTCATCCCGTGGTCCAAAGGTAGCTATGTGATCATGTTGCATTCTACTTACTGAAGCTTTTGGCTGATTTTACGCATGGTACTTCATTCAGATATTGCTTTTTCTTCAAGATGCTGAGTTTATCCCCACCCTAGCATCATCATCTACTAAATATATGCATACATAAAATCTCTCCTGGCTACTTTTGTCTATTCTCATGGCTTGAAATACTATCATTCTTTTCTTTACTTTTTTTATTTTAATTTTTTTGAGATGGAGTCTCGCTTTTGTCACCCAGGCTGGTGTGCAATGGCTCATTCTCAGCTCACTGCAACCTCTGCCTCCCTGGTTCAAGTGATTCACCTACCTCAGCCACTAAGTAGCTGGGATTACAGGCGCCTGCCACCACACCTGGCTAATTTTTGTATTTTTAGCAGAGATGGAGTTTCATGATGTTAGCCAAGATGGTTTACAATTCCTGACTTCGGGTGATCAGCGCACCTCAGCCTCCCAAAGTGCTGGGATTCCAGGCATAAGCCACCATACATGGCCTCAATATACTCTTTCTAAGCTTCTATTTTTATCTGATACCTCTCAGATTCCAGACCACAATATTCAATTTTCAAATAGGCACCTGTTCTTTTTTTTTCTGGTTTTAGAAAAGAGACTAATTTTAATCTTTCTATGCTACTTTGATAACTGTTATTTCAAAAACAATTTTTATTTTTTATTTTTATACTTTAAGTTCTGGGGTACATGTGCAGAACATGCAAGTTACATAGATATACACATGCCATGGTGATTTGCTGCACCCATTAACCCGTCATCTACATTAGATATTTCTCCTAATGTTATCCTTCCCCAATCCCCCCACCCCCTGCTATCACTTCCCTGGTCTCCCCACCCCCCAATAGTCTCCAGTGTGTGATGTTCTCCTTCCTGTGTCAATGTGTTCTCATTATTCAACACCCACTTATGAGTGAGAACACATGGTATTTGGTTTTCTGCTCTTGTGTCAGTTTGCTGAGAATGATGGTTTCCAGCTTCATCCATGTTCCTGCAAAGGACATGAACTCATATTTTTTATGGCTGCAGAGTATTCCATGGTGTATATGTGCCACATTTTCTTTATCTAGTTTGTCACTGATGCACATTTGGGTTGGTTCCAAGTCTTTGCTATTGTAAACAGTGAGACAATGAACATATATGTGCATGTGTGTTCATAATAGAATGATTTCTAATCCTTTGGGTATATACCCAGTAATGGGATTCCTGGATTGAATGGTATTTCTATTTCTAGATCCTTGAGGAATTGCCACACTGTCTTCCACATGGTTGAATTAATTTACACTCCCACCAACAGTGTAAAAGTGTTCCTATTTCTCCACATCCTCTCCAGCACCTGTTGTCTCCTGATTTTTTAATGATCACCATTCTAACTAGTGTGAGATGGTATCTCAATGTGGTTTTGATTTGCATTTCTCTAATGACCAGTGATGATGAGCTTTTTTTCATATATTTGTTGGCTGCATAAATGTCTTCTTTGGAAAAGTGTTTGTTCATATCCTTTGCCCACTTTTTGATGGGGCTGTTGAACTTCCATTCACAATTGATACAAAGAGAATAACATACCTAGGAACACAACCAACAAGGGCTGTGAAGGATCTCTTCAAGGAGAACTACAAAGCACTGTGCAAGGAAATAAGAGAGGACACAAATGGAAAAACTTTCCATGCTCATGGTTAGGAAGATATCAATATTGTGAAAATGGCTATACTGCCTAAAGTAATTTATAGATTCAATGCTATCCCCATCAAGGCACCTGTTCTTAAAAGCTCTAAAAATTTAACTTATCTATCCTGACTTCCCCTTATCATGACAAAAATTATTTGTTTTAATTTACTTGTACTTCCATTAATCTAAATGCTTATGTCAATTAACCCTATCAATCATGAAGTGGTATGAATTTTAACTCATAAATACATTTCAACTCAATCTAGTTCTTTCCATTCTAACTTGCAATGCCCTCTACTGATTCAATATTATTTCTTCTTTAGATGATGGCAAGATCTTCCTTGCTGGTATTGCTACCCAACATCTGCTATCATTGGAGCCACTCTGATGTCATCCTTGTAAAAGGCAATGCAGAGACTGTAACTTTCCTGCAGAAGCAGCTTCAGTATCCTCCTTTACATTCACTTCCTTCTTTTAAAAAAATCAAATACACTTTGCATAGTATTCAAAATATTCATGGTTTAATACATGATTACTTCACTTGTAATCTCCACACCATAGTCTACTAATATCTTGATATACTGAATTGTCTACATTTCTCCAAGCAAAAAATATCCATTTTGCATTTGTATATGTTGCTTGATTTTTCTAGAAAGGCCTATCATTTTAAATTATTCCTGCATTTTGAATGTGACATTATTTTAAAAATCCTTGATGTGTGTTACACGATGTCCATGATCTGCCTGGAGGACGACGAATGCCCTTTTACAGTCTCTGCATTGCCTTTAGAATAATTACTTTGGGATTTGCCATTATGCTGTCTCATCTCTCCTCCCAATTGCCTTCCTCCATCCACACTGATATGTTTGAACATGCTCCACATATGGAAACCAGAATTTTAACTAAGTCTGACCATAAATGTGTATTCTGCAAATGACTTAATTAAACGTAATTACTTCTACACAGAACATTATAGGGATGATGAATATATCAATCATGGAGACACAGAGCATCACTTTAGAAGTCTCTCAAGTGTTGCTCTGGTGGAAGAGAAATCCAAGAAATGCTGATTTGGGACTACCACTGAGACTTCCACCAAAGTCAGATTTATTTATTTATTTTTGTTATGATATGTTGGGACTTAGTGTCATCCCTCTTCTGATGTATTTGTGTATACATGTGATTATTTTCATAGTCTGTGGCTCTTTTATATTTTATGGATTTTTTTTGTGTGTAAAAGTAGTCATATTTCAAGAGTTTGTTATATTACGATAATCAAATTGTTATATTTTACATACATGTTCAGCATAATTTAGAGCTAAAATACTGGATGTTTGTATAAACTCCTGTACTTTGGAGGCAAGAAAGCTGGTTCAGATTGAATATTTATTTTTAAAAGAGTGTTCAAGATAAGCCACTCACTTTAAAAAATATGCAAAAGACATGACTAGATATTTACAAAAGAAAATTTCCAAATGGTGAATATGAATATGTGCCCAATATCACTGAAACATCAAGAAAACACAAATTAAGTCAGCAAGGAGGTATCACTGTATGACTATATAAATAGAAGAAATAAAAACTATTTAAAATAGCATTTAACATCAAATGTTAGGAAATATGTGAGCAACTGTAACTTGAACAAATTGATAGTGGATACGTAAGTTGATTTTTAAAAAATCTTAGTGAAAATGTTTGGCAGTATCTACCAAAGCTAATCGTAAGTCTACTCTGTGACTTAGTAATTTAGCTCCTAGTACAAAAAAGATTTGCAGCATACTCATATATATGCTGCAAAAGGACATATATTAAAATATTTACACATTTTCTTTATAATTAGCAAAACTAGAAACAAAAAATGTCCATTAATAGTAGAGAGAATAAATACATTTTTATCTTCTTTTTGTGTGTATGTGTGGGGTGGGGGGCGGAGGTGGAGAGATTGAAAGAGAGAAACAAGGCCTCTCTCTGTTGCCCAGGTTGGAGTGCAGCTGCAGGAACACAGCTCACTGCAGCCTTGACCACCTGGGCTCATGTGATCCTCCTCTGCCTCCTGAGTAGCTCGGATCACAGGCATGAGATTCTTCCACCTCAATCTTCCAAAATGCTGGGCTTACAGGTATGAGCCACCATGCCTGGCCACATTTTTATATTCACAAATGATGGATTACTACTGTTAAAATAATTGAACTATTTCTAGATGAAACAATATACATTAAACTATTAAGTGAAGTTGCCAGAGAAAAAAGATGATGTTCTCAGGATCTATTTAGGTGAAATTCAAAAACTCGACAAAAAACAAAATCAGAATAGTGGTATTGGGAGGAAGGGAATGTGTAAGCATTGAGTGGAAATGGGCACAAGGATGCTTCAGAGATGCAGGAGCTCCTATCCTAACCTGGAAGCTGATTGTGTAAGTATACACCTAGGCAAGATTCATCAGGGCTTCATTTAGGATAGATGCAATTAATCATATATAAATTAAACTTTGATAATATTGCACGCTTAAAAAAAAAACAAACCTAAAGGCACAGAAATCATTCATTGGTTTTTCTTACGACACACAATTTACATCTTACTACTGAAGCCCTCTGTGGCTGCCAGTTAATTACCACAGGTGCATGAAGTTTTATTACTCTATTATTCACAGGATGGTGATTTAGCTAATCCATATTTTTCAAACTAATTTGATAGGGAAATATTTGTATGGTGACATTTATCACTGACAAATGAATTATAATTCAAAATTTATTCCTAATTCTTTATAACAGAATTTCCCAAAGTATAAACTCACATGCTTTCCAAATAAAGCAAATTTAAAATGAGGAAGAAAGAAAATGATAATTTGGGCATGAAGAGTAATGACAATTGAAGTAAAAGAAAGTAAGAAGCTTTATGTCAAATTTTTCTTTTAACTTCTCCATCAGGTACAATCCATAAAGTACAATAACATTTCTATTTAAAAGAGAGGGCATTGATTAAACATAATTCAAAAGAGTATTTTTTTGCTTACAAATTAGAAAAACAAACAATAAAACCTCACGATGTCTAAGGAATTAAATATTCAGCTTCATTAAATATATTCAAATCTCCTGGTCTGAAAATAAAAATAACAAACAAGACACCTAGTATTTCCATGTAGTGATAGTTTTGGGATATGAATCACCTGATCGGTCCCTGAGTCAAGTAGTAATTTATGAGTAAAGTTTTTGTTTTATGAATTATGCTAGTTTTCCATGGCTATCATAACAAATTACCATAAACTTGGTGACAACAATACAAATTTATGATCTAAACATTCTGGAGGGGAAAAGACCAAAATGGATCTTACAGTGTTCATATAAAATACCCATATATACACATTTTTACACCTGTAATTGTTTATTGTGTTTTGAATCGCTGATATAGAGCAAACATAACTTATCTGTATATTAATTCTGCATACATAATTTTAGATAATTTTAATATAAAGATATATATTTTATATAATATGTGCATAAAAGTTGATCTATTATAGATATTTATTTCAGTTGAATTTAAATTACAAGTGTGACTAAAAGGGAGCTTGATAAGAAATCACCTCTATTAGAAGAAGGGTTTTTATTCTGGAACAAATAAAGAATTCCTTACCAATCACATTTTAGTTTTTGCTTGTCTTGGGAGTAATACAAACACAGCAAATAAAATAATCCCAGGTGATCATCGTCTTGAAGAAAGAAGACATTCTCCCACATAAGAAATCATCATCATCCATCAAGAGTTCTAGCAAATCTTTATTGCCCAACCCCTTAATAAAATTCCCTCCATGCTCTGTCAAGATCTGGTGAATAAGTCAGAGGCAGAGATAAACCAAAAGAATTTTGCAATGTAGCAAAAGTGAAAACTGCTTTTCTCCATAAATTAGGTACATTTCACTGGAGGAAATAGTCTTCCATCATACGACTACTTTCTTTAAAGCAAAGACTTACAAGGGGTGATGTATTTTATTTTTCATTTAGAGTTCAACAGTACTAATTTATCTCTATTAATAAAATTGTCAATGGCAGTAACAAGTGAATTTATCTAGCTGTTTTAGTACCCAATGGGACCATCTTTATGTTAAGGCCTGGAATTAAAACAGCAGTAGAAATAAAAACAGGATGATGGATTTAAAGGAAGATCTAAATCTGTTTAATTTTCTTTGTGTCTTTTACGAAACAGATGTTTTCCATATGTTCAATAGAATAAACCTCAGCCACATTTGAATTATATTGTCTGAAGTAGAGGTTTGATAGCATTTATACACGGAAAATTAAAAAACAAAACAAAAAAAAAAACAGGATTTGGGAATCTGATTTTGTACTGAGTCCGCCCCTGCTGCTTAGAAAAATTATCTCAAAGTTTGGATTACTCTATGCAGATTGGAGATATAATACCTGACTCAGAGTGTTTATGGAAAACACTTAGCAAACAAGATAATACTGTGATAGTATGGATTTTATTTGGTGTTAATGAAATCAATTTTTATACTTGTGAAAATTTTCCAGTTAGATTTCGTAGCTATCTGCATACATTATATGAATCTCTGAGCTAGCATCAAAGTCATACCTATATATCATGCACTTACATTTTTTTTATAATTCAAAAAATAAACAAAAACTTTGCTTGAATGGAGCAAAACACCTGTATACCACTTTATTGCTTTGTACATTTTCATCAAATGCTAACTTTTTGGTGCAGTTTTCTGTATCATAGTTTCTTTCTGTCATGTGCATACACACACACATATACCTGTATATAGGTACACACACATCTGATCCCTGTATATATACACATATATATATAAATACATATACACATACACACAATTTTATAGAACTACTAAAATTTAAATTGCAGACATTTTTCTCTTTTATTTTTAAATATTTCAATGAATTTTCTAAAAATAGAACTATTTTACATCAACAAAATGGATTTATGAAAATTAGGAAATTTAACAATATGACATGACTAAGTCAAAATCAATGTTGAAATTTTATCATATGTTCAATCATGTTCTTATAGTACTTCATTACTGGGTAGGATCTAATCCAGCGTAAATGTGAAAAAAAAAAACACTTTGGAGTTAAATGTATTCACATTTCATCTCTTCCATGCTTTCAAGGAAAACAATTAAAATATTAAATACATTTTTGAAAGCATTGAAAAGCATGGAGATTGGAGTTTTATTTTATAGCCACTCACACCCAAACTGGATGAACAAAGCAAGCACATATTTATATGTAAAGACACATATGCTACAAACCCAAAACATACTCAAAATGCATTGTGGAAAGTTGCTCTATGTCAAGGATACTCTAACTACAGCTTGGCTTAGACTCAATCACTTATGACTATTCTTTGGCCATTAAATGCTAGTGCATGCTATATAACAGGACAAGAATTCACATGCCTCACTGCATTAAAATTTCAATGTGAAGAGATTAATACCTGACTGACAATAATTATTATGTTCAATCTCGCTTATCAGTTTGTGCTGAAAATTACACATATTAGCTGTACTACATATTCACCAAGTTTGTCCTCCCGGGATCAAGGGATCCTCTTGTCTCAGTTCCCAGAGTAACTGACTATAGGCATGCATTACCATGCCCAGCTAATTTTTTATGTTTTGTAAAGATGAAGGCTTACTGCGTTGTGCAGGCTGGTCTTGAACTCCTGGGCTCAAGCGATCCCCCTGCCTCCACCTCCCAATATGCTGGGATTACAGGCATGAGCCACTGTTCAGTCCAAGGGTTTATTAATAACTTTAATTTTGAAATATATTTTGTTACTCAAGAATTTATATAAAATATTTCCATCTAGATATTTTTAAACTTGGGTTTTCAAGGAATTTCATGATTTGCAATGATTTTAGCTCTTAAAAATTAAATATAATAGCTGGCGAGGATGTGGAGAAATAGGAACCCTTTTACACTGTTGGTGGGAGTGTAAATTAATTCAACTATTGTGGAAGACAGTGTGGCGATTCCTCAAGGATCTAGAAATAGAAATACCATTGGACCCAGCAATCCCTCTACTGGGTATATACCCAAAGGATTAGAAATCATTCCATTATA
Organism: Alouatta palliata; assembly: GCA_004027835.1. Lineage (NCBI taxonomy): Eukaryota > Metazoa > Chordata > Mammalia > Primates > Atelidae > Alouatta > Alouatta palliata. The sequence continues at coordinate 40,697 of PVKV010011194.1, forward strand.
AACACACATGCACATGTATGTTCAATGCCTCACTGTTTACAATAGCAAAGACTTGGAACCAACCCAACTGTGCATCAATGATAAACTGGATAAAGAAAATGTGGCACCTATACACCATGGAATACACTGCAGCCATAAAAAAGGATGAGTTCATGTCCCTTGAGGGACATGAATGAAGCTGGAAACCATCATTCTCAGCAAACTGACCCAAGAAAACCAAAAATGGCATGTTCTCACTCCTAAGTGGGTGTTGAACAATGAGAACACATGGACACAGAGAGAGGAACATCACACACTGGGGCCTGGTGAGTGGGGGCTAGGGGAGGAATAGCAGAGGATGGGGGGATTGGAGAGGCATAGTATTAGGAGAAATACATAATGTAGATGATGGGGTGATGGACGCAGAAAACCACCACCATGGCACGTGTATACCTATGTAACAAACCTGCACAATCTGCACATGTACCCCAGAACTTAAAGTATAATTAAAAAAAAATAACTTTTTCAGAAAACTCTAAAAAATTAAACATAATGTTGATGTAATAACTATCGGACATTCATTGATTAAAAACACTTGGCTTTTTCAGGGGAGTAAACCATCCCACAAACAAAAAAAACCAACAGCTCAAAGTTTCATTACATTAAGGATTTGAGGAATCTGAGATGTTTAACTTTCTAAATTCTTTGCAATTACATTTCTGTAGCTCTTGCATTAGAACGTGGATTTCTGCTTCCCAGTATAGCCTGATACTTCTAATGTGCAATTAGAGGAAGCAAAGAAACCTTGTTTATACAAATAAAAAGCTAATGAGATGGTACAATCAATGAGAATAATTGATCATTTCAAAGTTTCAACCACAGAGTATTCCACCACTTAATCTAATACTTAACAAAGAATTAGCTGCAGCCAAGTGAATATCCTGAACAAAATTAGCTTCTCTCCTGTTCGTCGTCTTTTTGATCTGAGTTGAATATAAGAACATAAATGTCAGTGCCTAACCCTTTTGAAAAAGCCTCTGTTTTCTAAAGAATTTTAGCAGAATTATTCTATTTAGCAACACTCCAATGTAGAAATTTTAGAAAATTCTCAAATAAACATATTCTTTCTGTGTGCAGAGACTACTTTTTTATAAACTGTTGTATTTCATTGTTAGTTATTTACCTTAAAAGGTAAGCTTGTTTTTTTTTTTTTTTTACAGTAAGCTTTTTACTTTAAAAATTATTTCAGACAGATTTTGCTTTTAAGTTTCTTACCTTAAATTTTTTAATGGTAAGATTTTTACCATAAAAATAATCCAGAAAGATTTTGCTTTTACATATGCCCTAGTCATCGATTTAAGATGGTTAAATGGATTTCAGAAACCATGTAACACCATCACTCAATTTACAGATCAAGAAACCAAGATACAGTATTAGGCCATTCCTCCATTTATTGTAAGAACACTGGGCACAAATTAGAGTTATAGACTCTTAGGACAGGCTCTTCTGCAAGAACATGCTACCTCCCCCAACATCTTTCCTCCCCTAAACACAATTACTAGTGTTATTAAATTGCTTGAATGCATACAAATAAGAAATAAGCATTTAAAAAATTATTTAATAAGAATCATTAATTCACAATTAAAGAGTGAGTATACCATAATTCTTTGTTTCTACACGTGAGTTTATTTAGATTGATCCTGAGTATAGATTGTGAAAAAGCTTGAAAAGCACCATAGAATCAAGTGTGCAAAGAGCTCTAAGTAGCAACATGACTAGAGAACTCCCAGTGAGGATACTGCCCCATCATACCAAAAAGTTCCATTATTGCCCACATTATACACCTCTCTGGTTGAAGAAATGAGATATTACCATTTAAATATTAAAACTTATGTTTAAGGAATGTAAACCTTAAACCATTATTTTTACCTAGAAGGAAATTTTCATTTTGGCTCAGGGAAAATCAGACCCCAAGGAGGTTATGGCATAATATAACAAAGTTTAATTGAGAAAAGATAAATTCGGGGCTAGGAAGTGAAGTGGAGGATACCTGGACAACTTTATGTGAAAAAATCATGCAGATAAAGCAAACTGAGAAATGTGTTTTTGTAGCAATGGAAGACGCAATCAAGGAGCCACACGGAACAACAAGGAACACAGACATTAACACCTAGGAAATGAGTCCTGTCAAAAGAAACTACTACAGATTTTGGCTAACACTTTGTTAAAAAGTAAGTCAAACTGCCATAAAGGTGGAGAAATAAACACAATCACTTATCTACACTAACACTTCATTTGCACCGCAACGGCAGAAAGCCAGGATATAAATAGATTATTTGAATGCTGTCAATTAGTAGTAAGCCTTAAAAATTTTTTTTGATGAAATTTGTTGTCAGCTGTTGCATTCCCTAAAGATGCAGTTCTGGCACAGGATTTTATAATGTTTTAAGTGGGAAATATTTGTTAATACATTGCAAGTGGCTTGCTGGGCAAAGAAGGGAAAACAGCCCTGATTGCTGCCAATATTTACATAATTGTAACTAGTCAGTCACTCTTCCCCAACAGTGAAGGCTTAGGTTAAAAACTCTTTGCAAGGATAAGGAAAACAACAACAAGCAACAACTCATTTTTTTTTTTTTTGCTCTAAATTTTACCAATTATAGATCACTCTCCCACTAATAAATAACGTGGAGTTTATAATAATGTCAATTACCCTAAAATATTTGTAAACCCGGGTTCAGGGGTTTACTCTGTAAATCTACCCAGAGAAATTATATATATAGAAATGTTTTATGCAAATATATGCTCATTTCTACTTAACGATAATGAAATGCTAAAGATAAAACTAAACAAAAAATTGTAGCATATTTAAATCATGAGAACCAGTTAAAAGAAATGTAAGAAACAAAGGAAATATCATAAATATTTGATATTTATGATATGAGACAGCTAGTTCTCATGACAATCAAAGATAAAGTCACTCAACCAGGAGTGATGGCAAACCATTTATATCCTAAAAATCCACACATCATTATTTTTAGTTTACTATTTAATATTGTTGAATATTGTTTATCATCCATTTAAATATCCTTTATGTTGCCATAAGCTATTATGAAAAACAGAAAACATACTTTAAATTAGTCTTTACAAACAAAAGTACTTGTCTTGAAAATGACTTCAGTGCCTCATGTGAGCTGAATAATGCTTCATTTCATTTTAATAAACTTGTCTGATTTAAAAAATATTCAGTAAAATAACAGTTTATCACCTACTTTAATGTAATAAAATCTTGGCAGCTTTTTTTAAACTTTAGTACATAGTTTTGTTAAGTCTTTATTTCATCTGTGCAGATTTTTGGATGATACATAATGAGCCATGATAAGAATTATTTTACAATAACGTAATTATATAGAAAATCTCAAAGTAATTGAGCAGTTACTCATTTTGGTCAAATTTCAACTTTTTAACCTTTTTTTTTTAACTAAAGGAATTTCTTTCACATAGCTTTATGAACTCGTATAAGTCACATAAATTTCCTGGTGTTAGATATTTTTATTTCTAAAAAAGAGGTAGAACTCTAGTACATAAAGTCCTTTTAGTATGCTGATTACCATGTATTAATATAATGGTAAAAGACTTTTAAATATAATTTAAATATTAATGGTTATCAAGTTTCAGCAACAGATGTTTAGTTTTCAATTCAACAAATCTCTTACATGTACAGCATGATTGTAGCATTTGTTCAATAAACAAAAAGCAGTTATTAATAACAGAGATAGCAATGTTGTATTAGTGCATTTTCATACCGTTATAAAAAACTGTCCAAGACTCCGTAATTTACAAAAGAAAGAGGTTTAATTAACTCACCTTCAGCACGGCTGGGGAGGCCTCAGGAAACTTAGTATCATGAAAAAAGGCAAACGGGAAGCAAAACACCTTCTTTACAAGGTGGCATGAAGAAGAAGTGCCAAGTAAAGTGGGGAAAAGCTCCTTTAAACCATCATATCTCGTGAGAATTCACTCACTATCACGAGAATAGCATGGGGGAAACGGCCTTTCTGATTAAATTACCTCCACCTGGTCTCACCCTTGACTCATACAGATTACGGGGATGGCAATTCAAGATGAGCTTTGGCTGAGGACACAAGGCCTTATAATCAAATGTTTATAAGCAAGTACTGTGTATTTCTTACAACAATGGTAGTAACAGTGATCAGGTGTTTCCTGTGTTCACTTAAATTCCCTCTTTACCCACAATAACCGTATAAGGTTGTTATCTCCATTCTACATACGGCAAAATCAAGTAACAAACAGGATAAATAATTTGTCCAAGATTATAGATGCAGGTTTCAAAATCAGGTAGCTCAAATCTGTATTCTAGACATACTACTATGAATTTAGCAACAATTTCTTCTATTTCATTTGACTTTGAATTTAATTTCAATGTAGCAAAATGTCTATGTAATATGCCAATATAATTCAAATAACAGTTTTGGGTTTTATTTGTTTTACAAATGGGGTCTCACTATATTGCTCAGGCTGGAGTGCAGTGGCGATTCACAGGCATGATCATAAATCACTACAGTCTTGAACTCTTGGTCTCTAGTAATCCCCCCGCCTCAGCCTCTTGAATATCTGGAATTATAGATATGCACCATTGTGCTCAGCAAAACAGTGTTTTTGAACTCACAGTCCTTTAGTGAAACAATGGACAACAGAACAGAATTGCTAAAAACAAACCATGGTCTGATTTCCATCACCATCTTCTACCCAGCACAGCTCCTGGCCTCACAAAGAGGATGCCTCTGTATGTTCTCAATATATCGATTGTACATGTTTTCATCAAGCAACCCATAGGAATGCAATTTTCTAACTAAAAATTGTATTTCCCCAAAACTATAGGAGAAGGATTTAAGAGAGAATCAGGGGGAGCAAAAAACTGGAGGAAAGTGGATTACATCAAATAGGATACAGATGGTATACTAAACAGAGAAGGAAAACAAGGTAATGATATTGCAGAGAAAGAAATCTCTAATGAGATTCACAGTTGCTTGTGTGTTCCATGCTATATACATGGCTCTTCACTTATTATAGAATCATTCTTGACAGCATTTCTAATGTTTAAACTTTCTTCATCCTGGTAAAAATTTTCTTACATTCTTGAATATCTTCTTTTCAGATACATCTCCCTGGGACTCTGTCCCATTGATAAAATGACTTCTTCCCACTAGGCAACTTGTAACTCAAATCCCTAAATTTCACAAACATGTTTTACTTTTTTCCATTCAGGCTCCATCTTTTTTGGTGGTTGGTGGCCATCTGAATTATTTCCTTCTCCACAAACTATTTGTCTTCGACCCAACAGTGCTTTCTTTCAAAAAGTCCTTTCTTAATCTTCACTCCTTTTTCTTCTTCCAATCGCTTATTTAAGGTTGAGATTTATCACAGTGAAATATTGAAGCTATTTCTTTTTTTTTCATATACAGTCTCCTTAGGTGATGGCATCTTCCTAACTGACTCAATGTTAACCTTCCAGCCCAGATGCTTCTGCCTCATGTGTCCAATTGCATACTTCACAGTCCCACTCAGATGTCTTAAGGATATCTCAAAGCCAACATCTCAAGAATAACCCCACAGTAATCCTGCCAAACATAGTATTTCTTCACTCTTATTTACTTCAGTAAATGGACCCGATGCATTGCAATTGTACAAATCTCACACTTGAGATTAATTTGAACACTCTTTTAGTCACCACCTATGTCTAATCTAGTCCCAGTCTGGCAATTTTATGCTTTGTGTAAGATTACAGGCTTTCTATATCTCCCTATCTTACCAGTTCCATTCTTATCCAACCTCAACCATTTTTTTAACTAACCTTTTGTAAGAGTCTCCTAATTTGGTTCTTTCTTAATTGATTCTTACTTACCTTCAGTGTATTCAACAAACACCACCAAAAGCGACATTCTTATGACATTGTGGCCATAAAAACTACCTACAATACTTCAATGGCAAATAAATATTATGTGCATCATAGTTGTATATGTGAGTATACAAATTAAATTGATGTTTTATAAAAGTTATAAAAACAATCCATGGTTTTCTCTAGTTCTTAAAGAGAGAAAATGGAATGCATAATATAACCTACAAGACCTTGCATATTCTGTTCTTATATCTGACTCTACCTACCTTTGACTTTCTGTCCCAATTTGCACTTTGGCTAATACCCATTCTGTTCAGTGGCTTTCCCATGGCCCTCTTCTAATCCTGGATCAGGATCCTTGCATACATTAGTCCTTCTACACAGAATGTGGAAGAGGTACTTAAAAATCAAGTAATGTGCACTTTCTGGGTGAACACAGACTTTTGCATTTGTGGATTCAGAATGAATTATAGCTCTCAATTTTCTTCTTTTTTCTTACTAAATTTTTGCATTCTAGCCTTTGCGCATTGAGAGCTGAAAGTTATAACCACCCAATTATTTAGTGTCCAGCTCTCGGCAGAGAGGGTAGTTTCTCTCTGCCACTGGTTGTCCCATCATTTCCTCAGCTGCCAGCAGAGAGGGTAACTCCTCCTTGCTAGACAGGTCATCACGATGAGTGTCCAGCACTCCACAGACAGGGTAGAATATTGCAATATTATTCTAAGCAAAATCAGTGACTTGGGAAAGGGGACTAATGTGAGACTCTTCGGAAGTCAAATTTGCTCCATCAATAGTTAGAAATGAGCATCCTGCTGGCCCGGGCACTGGGCCTCCTTTGGTCTACTTCCTGACACTGGAGGCTGCGTGTGTTCAAACTTATTTATTCCGATTTGCACTACAATGGATTTTACTTTAAAAGTCTAAGGGATACTAAATAATTAGGTGGCTATGAATAGCTACCTTCTTAGCTGGATGAGTGCCAAGGTGCCCAGAATGAACAGATTTTCATCCAGGCCTTCGATTTAATGGTTAAAAAGCTTCATGGAATTTTAAGAACCTATACACTTCTTTGCCCTGAAGATATGAAGTATGTTGTAAGGATAAATATGTCCCATGTCTGATTTATATATTGACAATAATCACTGACAGTAATTCACTTCATTTGCTTTGGTTTTTTTTTTCCATTTGAATGTACCTTTAGGTTCTATCAAGAAATTGGAAATTTATTTCCACAAAATGGGAAATAAATGCACTTAATGTCAAAGTGATTATTTCATTCTTCATATTATGAAGAGAGAGAGAACATTTAAATCATATTAAGAAAAGAAAAACATAGTAATTCCTCAAATCATTCATGATTTTTTATAAAAGCCATAATGGCTCAGCAAATATAAAAACACCACTTTGTCATTTTTTTCAATAAAAATTGAGTATTTCCCTCTGTATTCCTCATTTAAATTGTGCTATATAGTCATTCTAATTTATTTTATTATCAACTTATACTTTTTATTATAGAAAAACTAAATCTTTTAATCTAATCTTTTAATCTTTAGTTCTATAATTAACGTTTTATAAAAATCCCATTGAAGAAACAATGTCCAATATGTGGGTGTTGGGTATGCTAGAAACCCAACCCCACCATACACATGTAATATGCAACAATAAAGCACAAGTACACTTGAATCTAAAATAAAAATCAAAAATTAATTACTTTCTCTTTTTTTACCTCTGTGTTTACATTGTTATAGTCTGTTTTCTGTTGGTTATATAGAATACCTGAAGCTAGGTAATTTATAAAGAAAGGTAATTTATTTCTCGTGATTATGGAGGCAGAGAAGTCCAAGGTGGAGGGTCCGCATCTTGTGAGGGCCTTCTTGCGGATGCAGGCTCTCTGCAGTGTCCTGAAGCGGTGCAGGGCATCATGTGGTGAAGGTGGCTGAGACTGCTAGTTTGGATCTCTCTTATTCTTCTTTTGAAGTTATCAGTCTCACTCCTATGATAACCCATTAATCTGTGAATGTGAACAGAACCTTTATGATTTAACCCAACATCTCAATACTACCACACTGGGGAGTAAGTTTCAACATGAACTTTGAAAGGGACATTCAAATCATAGCAGCTGTGTCTGTTGATTTATCTGTCTTTTGCTATCTGTCATCTCAGTTATATCTCCACTCTTTTCCCTCTTCTCTTTCCTTCTCCTCTTCTCTTTTATTGACTCCTCTCTCTTTGTCTCTCTTTGTCTCTTTTCTTTCTCCCTTTGTGTCTCTTATAGTTTGATTTTGTATTCAGCTTTAAGTTACCTCCATATTTTTCAATACTGCAAACATTTATTTTCACTTGAAGCACCAGGATTCATTATTGGTATAGCTCTTCAAATGTGTTATCATAACACTTGCTCTTTTCCTCTGGCTGATGAAAATAAAATTATGCTTTTTTTTTTCCTTTAGCCATTTTTCATCAAGAATCCATTCTCAAATACAGCATACTAATACACTTTCTCCTTAAACAGATCTGCGGATGGGTCAAAACGCAGTTAATTTTGCAGCCTGTAAGATAAAACTTCAACCCAGGAACTGGTGCTAGAGGAATAAAGAAAAATTGTTTTTTCTTTCATTTGAAGCTGAAGGAAACGCTAACAGTTTTAATGGATTAAACATACATTCAAATTCAGAATTACAGATATTCTAAGGGTAGAGCTGGCCAGAGAGATGATTTCCTGAGAAAAGAAAAAGAATAGGTGTTTGTGGCAGACACAGTTAGTTGTCCACCCAATATATATGCTCCCCTTCTTGCTTAATAAGAAAGGACAGGCGTGGTAATATACGCAACCGAAAGGCTACATTTCCTGGTCTTTCTTGTAATTAAAGGGGGCCATGTGACCTAAATTGGACCAACGAAGTGTAAACAGAAGTCGCTGGGTCTTGTTCTGAGCAAATCTTGTCTAAATGGCAGATTTGGTCTGCATGAACTTTTGTCATTTGTCCCTTCTCATAACACCTGAAGATTGATGGCAATGAAGATGTCACACTGTGAAACTAACTGTAAGGATGAACTTTGCTGGTCCTTCATTTTAACATGTAGCCCAGCACCAAAACTGGATCACCACACACTTCCAAATTTCTGCTTATAGGAGCAAAATACATTCCCTATTGTTTCAGCAACTATGATTTGGGTTTCATGTTAGGAGCAGTCAAGCCTATTTCTAACATCCAGTAATTTTGCTATGGCACAGGAATAGGCCAAAATTATGAAGTGAGTAGACTGTACGTGATAAGTATCACTTCCCTAATTCTTTCATACATTGATTTTCACTCTTAATTATGACATTTTTCTTAGTCTTTTTTATTATAACCACCAGCCAAAATTTATGTGAGAAGAGTTAAGCAAAAGGAAAAATGGTTGAAAAGAAAGGAGATGCTGGTGGGTGGCCTTGACAGAAAAGTCCAGGACCACTGTTCTTTCTGTTCTGTTCTTTTCTTTTCTTTTCTTTTCTTTTCTTTTCTTTTCTTTTCTTTTCTTTTCTTTTCTTTTCTTTTCTTTCCTTTTCTTTTCTTTTCTTTTCAGAAGGAGTTTCACTCTTGTTGTCCAGGCTAGAGTGCAAAAGACCTCAGCTGATCGCAACCTCTGCCTCCCGGGTTCAAGTGATTCTCCTGCCTCAGCCTCCCAAGTAGCTGGGATTACAGTCATGCACCACCATGCCCAGTTGCTGGCTCAATAGTACTTGCAGCAGTCTTGCTAAAACTTGGAAGATCTCACCAATAGATGATCACTTTGAGCTAACTCTAGCCCAAACCCCCACACAACTATACTACATAGAATATAACAGCTATTTTTTTAATTTTTTTTAGTAGAGACGGGATTTCTCTATGTTGTTCAGGCTGGTCTCAAACTCCGGACCTCAGGTGATCCGCCCACCTCAGCCTCTCAAAGTGCTGGGATTACAGGCATGAGCCACCGTGCCCGACCCCAAGAGCACTTTTCTAAGATCTTATACTTTCACCCTTATTCAAGATGTAGACTCACCAGCTGTTTGTTTGTTTGTTTTAGAGACAGAGGCTTGCTATATGTGGCCCAGGCTGGTCTCAAACTCCTGGCCTCAAGCATTCTCATTTCCTCAGCCTCCCAAAGCACGGGAATTACAGGTGTGAGCCACCATGCCCAGACCAAGTAACTCTAAAGCCTGTTTTCATCAGAATAAGATTTTATGGTTACAAAAGTATCATATTTTTAAACAACTTTTAGAATACATCAATAAGAATAAAAAGAAAACCACCTCTACCATCTAGAGATAGCAACTGTTCTCTTCTTAGATTATAAATTCTTTCTAGCTCACTCCTATATATTTCTATATATTATAATGTGCCATTTAAAAATACCAGTGGCATTTAATAGTGGAAATTATTTAATCATATTGATGTATACCACAGGGGGTTATTAAACTCTTATATTTTCAGAAACTGCAGTGCTTTACAGGCTTTTTCTATAATAAATATTACTAAGGTAGGGTTCATGAGTACTTCCTTGGTATAAATTCCAAGTGAACAATACATCGTGCACTTTCTTCAGTAATGTAGGTGTCCGTTTTCTCCCATTTTTTGTTTCAACAGGTTAGATGTTGTTCAAGATGAAAATTGTCAATCTTAGTAATAAAAGAGAATCTTTATTTTGCATTATAGTAGCTTTTTTTTATTTTAAAAATCCCTCTGGTCACCTTCCACTAGAGGAATTATAATACTCACATGCATATCTAAAATGAATATACTTATTTCTCTATTAGTTAGGATAGGGTTACTACTATAATATTAAATATGTGTGTATGTATGTATGTGTGTGTGTGTGTATATATATATATATATATATATATATACATATAATGACAAAACTGTAATGTAACTTTAGTTTTTGTTCACAAATAATTTTTATAGCTTTATTGAAGTAAAATTGATACAAGTAAGTGCATATATTTATGTATACAATTTCACTAGTTTGAACATCTACCCATGATATCATCAACATAATCAATATAATAAACACATCCATCACTCTTCAAAATTTCCTTTCATCTCTTTGCTGTGTGTGTGTCTGTGGGTGTATAGTAGTATCACTTACCTTGAAATCTAACTGCTTAAATTTTTGAGTGTACAATGCTGTATTGCACTATGTTGTACAGCAGATCTCCAGAACTAATTTATTCTAAACATCAAATACACAGTCAGTAAATGCAAAATAAAATAGGTTAGAGATTCTCAACCTCAGTACTCCTGGCACTTGGATTAGAGCATTCTTTGACTGTCCAGCTTAGTGTAAAATATTTAGCAGTTTACTACCGAACATGAAAATCCGAAATTTCTTTGGATACTGCCATGTATCCCTCAGTGAACAAAATGTCCAGCAACTGGGGACCACTTGGATAGAAAATGTTTATAGGCCAAGCTTGGAAGCAGTGCTTATCATTCTAATTAGATTCCACTGGCCAAAATTCAGAGATGCAGCCACATCAACAGAAAGGAATGCTGGGAAAGATAAGCTAACTGTGAAAAATGAAACAGTGGAAAACAGCCCGTAACAAATACTCCAGGCAATGATTACACAGAGTCACTACATCAGCCCCCTTTACATGCTCCACCTGAAACACTTTCTCTATATTATACCATCTTCACTGAAACATGTGTTATATATATATACACACATATATGTAATGAAGCTCCATCACCTCTTCTCCCAACACACAAAGCAAGCAAATCGATTACTGTTGAGTTAAAAAAAATTCATGCTATCAACTGTTAGCCATTAATCTATATATTATCATAACCAATTGTCAATAAATGTAGGGCTATGGTTTGAATGTGTCCCCCAAAAGTGTATGTGCTGGAAAGTTTATTGCAGTTGTAACAGTATTAAGAGGTTGGATTTTAAAAAGATGATTAGGCCAGGATGAATTTGCTCTCAGGAAGGGATTAGTGCCATTATGGGGAGTGGGTTAGTTATCTTGGATGGGATTTGTGATAAGAGGATGAGTCCAACTTGATGTTCTCTTTCTGCCTCCTGTGCTTGCTTCTACCATCCACCCTTCTGCCATCGGATGATTCTCACTGGATGCTATCATCATGCTCTTGGACTTCTCAGCCTCCAGAACTGTGAGCAAAATAGACTAATTTTCTTTATAAATTACCTAGCCTGTAACATTTTGTTAAAGCAGTCGAAAATTAAATAAGACAGATGGATAAACTTTATCAGTCATGTGCTGGAAGGCAGACGCAAAACTGAAAATGATTCAATCAATATCCAGTTTAAATTGGCAAAGTGTTTGAATTTTGCCATATTCCTCTACTCTCTTATTGAAATACAGTGTAACTATATTTTCTGTTTCTAGGCATATAAATAAAGTCTAAATTTATTTTCCTAGTTATTAAGGTGTTCAGATACCTTGCGTCATATTTTATACCTAATGTCATTGCTGAACACTGCCTAAACTGCTTACCTCTAATTTCTTAATTACTGTAATCTTTTTCTTTCTAACTTGGGGCGTTTTTATTCTCATTTTTTCTCTTTTGAATCTTTCATATTTAATATACCCCTTCTAACAAAAGTCAATTATCAATACTTCAACTCTTGTTGAGATACCTCCAGTCTTTCTGAAATCATAAACGCATTTACAATGCATTATGAAACACATAATTGATTTTATACTGTCAGTTGGATGATTACTTTTTAAGAACATTTCATGGAGTTTGCATTGAAACAAACTTGATTATTTTTTAAACAAACACTATTATATTGCTCCCAAATGCCTATTATAATTTCAAGTAGAATAACAACTTTTGGCAAAACAAAAGTTCTTCCTGGAATACTTAATGAATATAAACTATTTGCACTTAATTATTGTCTTGGTTTGTAAAAGATCGTGGTCTTAAAAAGCCTGCCCTGGTTAATATACTTCCTGAGCTGTTGCTTGCTTGATTAACGTTAACTTTGTATCTTTTTATTTCTTCACTGTATAATGGTAAATTTTGTATCCTAGAGCAATCTTCACACAGATTTTTTATTAATGTACTTTTAATTAAATTGATTTTACTACAAATAGGTCTGGCATAGTTTTTGCTTATTTCTATCTATAAGGATATTTACCTAACTTCACTAGCTCTCCTCAAGCCACAGGTAATTAAGTGTATTTATTTGTGGTGCCTTTAAAAATAATTTATGTAAGTGAATATGAACTCAGTCTCTAGAGTTCTTGCATCACCTCCCTATCAATGAACTTGAGTGCTTGCTTATAAAGATAATTTTAAAGATTAACGGTAATAAGGAAAAATAGCTACTGTGTATTTACAATCTAGTGAAACTGATGACAAAAAAGTCAATTTCAGTATAGATAACTTTAAATAAGGAACTTAATTGAGCAAGAAAATTCACAAAAAATAAATAAAAATCTAAAATCCTTTAGACTAGAGTCTCCTTATGTATTATCAAGTCTGTGAGGACATGTCTAGGAAACAGATGACTATTTTGAGAAGCTTTCTCCTTGTAGAGGCACTACCAAAATAACAGAACAATTCTGTGTGGTTATAAGATCCAGAGCTGTTTTAAGGGCCAGAACATGGAGAAGCCCTTATCTGTAGATTTCATTGTAATAAAATAGTCTTAATGCTAAAATTTAAATAAGATTTGAAATGGTTTGGCTGTGCCCCACCCAGATCTCATCTTGAATTCTGATATGTTATGGGAGAGACCTGGTGGGAGGTAATTGAACCATGGGGGCAGGTCTTTTCTGTGCTGTTCTTGTCATAGTGAATAAGTCTCATGAGATCTGATAATTTTAAAAAGAGGAGTTTCCCTGCATAAGTTCTCTTCTCATGTCTGCTGCCATATGAGACATGCCTTTCACTTTCTGTCATGATTGTGAGGCCTACTCAGCCACGTGGAACTTAAAGTCCATTAAAACACTTTTTTTTTTTTTTTATAAATTGCCCAGTTTTTATCAGCAGCATAAAAACGGACTAACACAGTAAATTAACTAACACAGGAGTGGGGCACTGCTGAAAAGATACTTGAAAATGTAGAAGCAAATTTGGAACTAGGTAAGAGGCAGAAGGTGGAACAGTTTGGAGGGCTCAGAAGAAGAGAGGAAAATGTGGGAAAGTTTGGAACTCCCTAGGGACTTATTGAATGGCTTTGACAAAAAATGCTCATAACACTATGGACAAGGAAATCCAGGCCGAGGTGGTCTCAGATGGAGATGAGGAACTTGTTGGGAACCGGAGCAAAGGAGACACTTGTTATGTTTTAGCAAAGAGACTGGTGGCATTTTGCCCCTGCCCTAGAAATCTGGAGAACTTTTAAGTTAAAAGAGATGATTTAGGGTATGTGGCAGAAGAAATTGCTAAGCAGCAAAGCATTCAAGAGGTGACTTCAGTGCTGTTAAAGGCACCATTTTAAAAGGGAAACAGAACATAAAAGTTTGGAAAATTTGCAGGCTGACAATGCTGTAGAAAGGAAAATCCCATTTTCTGAGGAGAAATTCAAGCTGGATGCAGAAATTTGCATAAGTAACAAGGAGCTGAATGTTAATCACCAAGACAGTAGGGAACCTGTCTCCAGGGAATTTCAGACAGAAGAGACCTTTGAGGCAGCCTCTCCCATTACTGGCCTAGAAGTTTAGGAGGAAAAAGTGGTTTCTCGGGGCAGGTCTAGGTTCCCTGTGCTGGGTGCAGTCTAGGGACTTAGTGCCTTGCTTCCCAGCTGCTCCAGCCATGACTAAAAGGGCCAAGATATACAGCTCAGGCTGTTGCTTCAGAGGGTGGAAACCCCAAGCCTTGGTAGCTGCTATGGGGTGTTGAGTCTGTGGGTGCACAGAAGTCAAGAATTGAGGTTTAGGAACCTCTGCCTAGATTTCAGAGGATGTATGGAAATGCTTGAATGGCCAGGAAGAAATTTGCTGCAGGGGTGGGGCCCTCAAGGAGAACTTCTGCTAGGACAGTGCAAAAGGGAAATGTGGGGTCAGAGCTCCCACACAGAGTACCCAGCAGGGCTAGTGGAGCTGTGAGAAGAGGGCCACCATCATCCAGAGCCCAGAATGGTAGATCCACCTACAGCTTGCACCATATGCCCTACTCAATGCCAGCATGTGAAAGCAGCCAGGAGGGAGGCTGTGTCCTCCAAAGCCACAGGGGTGGAGCTGCTCAAGCAGTGAGATTCTACCTCTTACATCAGTGTGACCTGGATATGAGGCCTGGAGTCAAAGGAGATCATTTTGGAACTTTAAGATTTGACTTCCCTGCTGGACTTTGGATTTGCCTGGGTCCTGTAGCCCCTTTGTTTTGGCCAGTTTCTCATTTGGAATGGGTGTTACCCAATGCCTGTACCCCCATTGTATCTAGGAAGAAACTAACTTGCTTTTGATTCTACAGGCTTATAGACAGAAGGGACTTGCCTTGTCTCAGATGAGACTTTGGACTGTGAACTTTTGAGTTAATGCTGAAATGAGTTGAGACTTGGGGAGCCTATTGGGAAGGCATAATTCATTTTTAAATGTGAGAACATGAGATAATTTAAGAGGGGCCAGGGGCAGAATGATAAATTTTGGCTGTGTCCCCTCCCAAATCTCATCTTGAGTTTCAACATTTTGTGGGAGGGACCCAGTGGGAGATAATTTAATCATGGAGCAGGTCTTTCCTATGCTGTTCTTGTGATAGTGAATAAGGCTCATGAGATCTGATGGTTTTAAAAAGGGGAGTTTCCTTGCACAAAGTCACTTATCTGCCACCATGTGAGATGTGCCTTTCACCTTCCACCATGATTGTGAGGCCTCTCCAGCCATATGGAACTGTAAGTCCATTAAACATCTTTTTTTTTTTTTGTAAATTGCCCAGTCTCAGGTATGTCTTTATCAGCAGTGTGAAAATGGACTAATACAAACTTTAAACATATATTTGTATATACTTATGTATCTCATATATACACATGCGGGTGCACGCACACACACATATGTGTGTGTGTGTGTATATATATATATATATATATATATACTTTTGTTTATATGCTTTGGGGACATTGAGACTAAGGTACATTAATTTTACTGAATTTTACATTTAATAACTATAAAAACGTTTGCAGATCCATTAAAGAACACAGAAAGCAGCAAAGCAGTATAGGCTATCAAAACCACTGAGAAAATTAAAAATAACTATTTACATGAATTATTTTTCAATAGGTAATTATTTTCAACAAATTCACACACCAATAAAATAATAAATTCCTCATCAGTACTAGTTGTTTTTATTCTTACGGATGTAACGGTAAGAATTTGCAATTTGCTACTATTTGATAAATAAGGTAATGTAAAATGGCCAATAAATATTATTGAGGCAAAAGTTACCAGACAATTAAATTACTTTAAGCAATATGTTTGCTATTGTCAGGAAATTATTAATTTACAGCCCTAAATATCCTGTCATGAATGTTGCTTATGGCACAAAGTAGCCTTTTTTCAGAGACCTTATAACTCTAATTTCCCACTTATTTGCAGGACCTTTTAATTGCCTTTCGAGTGTTCCACCAGCCTTAGGCCATGGGCCATATCAGTTTGCTATTACCTGAGCTGCACCTTACCCAGATTTGTCACACAGAATGTGCTTACTCCGTAATGAACATCTTATTGAATGAAGATTCCAGCCAGACACATACTGTTTTAACATCAACATTTCAACAAAGGTATGGAATTTTAATGTATTGTCAAGTACTCTTCTAAGTGCTAAAAATATAGGGAAGATAATACAGAATGTCATCAAATTAAGACCTTGCTCTAGACCCCGGGTGGTAAGCAAGCCACAGAAGTATCACAGTGTGGTGAGTTTTACAATAGGTAAGTGCATATTATGTTTTATATTATGGATTTAATATTTTTCTTTGAAAAAATATGGAGAATAAAAACACATGACTTCTTTGAGGGGGAAAAAACTACTAAATTCTATTAGTAGTTAGGTGTATATTTTAGTTCTAATAATTACAAATAGTTGCATATCTCTCATTGAGAGACTAGACTGAATCAGTGGTATGCCTAGCAATACAATCAGTTTCGTGTCCTAATATAGATTAGACAATCAATATATCTTAGTTTCTTCCACCTTAATAATTCTGAAGTGCCTCAAGACACTAATTAAAAATAGAAATTCTGACAAAAAAAGTGCATAAATGGCATGAGTGCTAGTGGCTGATATGAATGCAAAAACGCAAATTAGATTGGATGACAGATATATATTGATTTGTGCATTGGTTTTATCGATGCCACTGACCTTGTCCCCTAACCATAAATACTTGAGCCAAAAGTTCACACCCTTTGTCTGAAGGTAAGTGCCTTAGTCTGTTCAGACTAGTATAAGAAAATACCTTAGACTGGACAATTTGTAAGCACCAGAAATTTATTGTTTACAGTTATAGAGGCTGGGCAGTCCAAGATCAAGACATCAACAGATTGAAATTCAATATCTGCCAGTGACCCATTCCTCATAACCAGTGCTTTCTAGTCGTCTTCACTTGGTCAAAGGATCAAACCAGCTTCCTGAAGCTTCCCTTATTAGGGCATCAATCCCCTTCATGAGAGCAGAGTCCTCATGACGAAATCACCTCTCAAAGAACTGACCTCCTAATATTATCACAATGAGGATGACATGTCAACACATAAATTTTTGTCAGGATGCAAACATTCAGAACATGGCACTAGGATAGAGACTAGAAAAACTTCAATGGAGGCACATAGATAATAACGAAGAGAGCAGTATAAAGATGCTCCCTGAAGCGATTCCTCCCAAAGCCACTTGTATGACTCTCCCTTCATTCCTGTAAACTACCTGCACATTATTATTTGTCTTAGTTTGAGATGCTCAGAATTCCATAGACTGAGTGGCTTAGACAATTCAAATTTCTTCATGCTCTGGGAAGTCTGAGATCAGGGTGCCAGCATGGTTAGGTTCTAGGGAGTGCCCTTTTCCTGGTGACGGCCTCACATGGTCTTTGTTGGAAGTAGAGAGTGTGCTCATGTCTCGCTTTTTATAAGAACAATAATCTATCATGAGGTACCCACACTCATGACCTCATCTAAACCTAAATATCCAAAGGCTCACCTCCTATACCATCCTCATGGGGGTTTAGAATTTTAATGTTAAATTTTGGGAAAGATGCCAACATAATCTATTAATATTGTTTCTCCAGTTAGCCTCAGTCAGTAGGGATTTTCACTGAATCTTGAACACGTTAGTATACCTGATACAGGAAAATCCTCAACAAACCAACATTTATTGTAAAAAATATTAAATTGTTTCTTAGATGCTAAACTCCTACTGTGCACAAAAGAAAGTTTTATGCACACAATTTTTCTTTGGAGTGTTTGTAACAAATATTACTGAATAGCTTAATGGAGAAGCTGTTGCTGGTACTATCAGAAACCACAAAAATAATAAACTTAATATTATTAAGCTAATACAAAGACAAAAATTTCAAAATGAAAAGTATTTTTTAAGATTTAAACAAATTCATCTTCACTCTTCAATTCTACAAATCATATGAATCAAGGATTCATAAAGAATGAATGATACATGATGAGAGCATTAGTTTTATTCTCCGAAAGCATTCAAAACATGCCCATTCTAAGCGATGCTGAAAGAAATGAAAGTTAAACGGAAGATATACATTACAGCCACCTTAAAAATCTTTTTCTATTTCTTAGTAATACAAGGCAATAATCTAAAAGTAAAAGCCAAAAGTGTTTTTACTAGTACAGCATTAGAACTTTTTTAGTGCTAGATATTTTCAAATGAAGAAGGAAAGAGCAAGAAAAGTGGTAAGAATGTAATTTTTTTTTTTTTTTTTTTTTTTTTTGAGATGGAATCTTGCTCTGTCGCCAGGCTGGAGTGCAGTGGCACAATCTCGGCTCACTGCAATCTCCGCCTCCAGGGTTCAAGCGATTCTTCCACCTCAGCCTCCCGAGTAGCTGGGACCACAGACACATGCCACCACGCCCAGCTAATTTTTGTATTTTTAGTAGAGATGGGGTTTCCCCATGTTGCTCGATCTCTTGACCTTGTGATCCGCCCACCTCGGCCTCCGAAAGTGCTGGGATTATAGGTGTGAGCCACCGCGCCTGGCCAAATGTACTTGTATATTTTCATCATTCAGGAATTGCAAAGATTATGAGCTTATTTATTAACTTTTACTACATCAACTAGAAAGCTCTCTCCTTACCTGGTTTGATTCTTAATCGCTTTGACTACATGTGAGGCTTCAGTTTTAGAGATCTATATCCTTAAAGGTAACTGCATGAAATGAACTCATTATTTTATATTACACAGCCATTTTCCATTAAATTAAGAAATCAATTTATCTCTGTTAAACTTCCAAGTTCATGGAGACATTTGAGGTTATCCATGGGACAATGAGACAAGGCATATTCACATTAATCACCAGCTGCGTGTTGCAATTAAAATCCATAACTACAATAACTTAAAACACATGCCTCTAGGCATACTAAAAGCTCATGGCCATAATTCATGTCCTAAATGAATACAATGATGTCACCATTCTTATCACTACTGAACTGCCAGGTATGGTTTTAGGAAATCAGTAGAAAATAAGTTTATTGATGAAGAAAAGTGGAACACTTGCAAATCCAAATGAGATTATGTGTTCATTCCTCACCTGATGAAATCTCACTTTGAAAAGCATTAGGAATTTTACAGACAATAAAGAAATCTCCTTTTCTTTCTTCCTCCAAAGAAGATGAATTTGAAGAAATTTAGTGCTCTTTCACTGCATAGTTATAATAATAAGAATAATGTCAACCTTTGTCTTTTCTAAATTTTTAATCAGAGGGAAAAAAAATGCCTTGGGACGAGGGACTGATCTGTTATACAGATTATTTACCACACTAAATTTCTAATACATTAATTGAATCTTATTATTCACAGTGATCTGTCCTATTGGTACAGGACAGATCTCCTGTGAATGTTATTTGGATAGTAGAAATATTGTCCATATATTATTTACTTCACATTTTAATTTAGTTGATAATTATAACAACTAGAAATCATGGAGTTTTATGAGGAACAATCATTTGCACTTCTATTCCTTCATTCTTCCAGATGGGAATTTATTATGTACATGCTACTATTTGGAAAATATTACATAAAGATGTTGCTAGAGGTAAAATTATGAAGACTCAGGTGCCTAACATAAAAATTAAAATATAGAGGCCGGGTGTGGTGGCCCACATCTGAAAACCCAGCACTTTGGGAGGCCGAGGCAGGTGGATCACGAGGTCAAGTGATCAAGGCCATCCTGGCCAACATGGTGAAATCTCTTCTCTACTAAAAATACAAAAATTAGCTGGGCATGGTGGTGTGTGCCTGTAGTGTCAGCTACTCAGGAGGCTGAGGCAGGAGAATCACTTGAACCCGGGAGGCAGAGGTTGCAGTGAGCTGAGATTGTGCCTCTGCACTCCAGTCTGGTGACAAAGCAAGACTCCATCTCTAAAAAAAAATTGGAAGAAAGACATACTTTCTGTTAGTTAAACTGTTTACACTTAAGTAAAATCATCTTTTTCCGAGTTTGCTATGTAGAAGTCCAATATAACACTAGACCACCTGTCTGTACAAGTTCTCAGCATTCACTGCCTCATCTATTCTACATGGACACTGAACTAGCAAGCAAGGTCTTTGAGAATCAAACAGTAAACAGATAGCAACGGCATCCTATGATGAACTTCATCTTGGAAGTATATAGACAATACAGGTATAGTCACCCAACCTAGAAGGAAGGGAGGAAGGTCAGGATGGGCAACAAGACTGTTTCTTTTCTGGCTTGGCTTCTGCAGCTGGACAGACTTGAATGTGCCTGCCTTATTCACTAACCGTATGGCCTTGGTAAATAGCTTATTTTTCCCCTATTCTCTTCACTTGAACTGGAAATGATAATATTAAATATCTCACAGTTGTGAAAAAGTAAGGAACAAAATGCATGAATAGTACTTTGCATACTGACTCAGTGAGTGCAATGGTTGCAATGATTTTTGATCTTTGGTATTATTATTCATAATAATATATGGTGTCTTTTGATTTTTACAAAACTAACAGGTAGTAGCCAACTCAAGTATTTTATTCCACTTAAGAGGTTTAAAAAAAAAAAGTGCTCAGAACATGTTGATGCCTTACTCAAAGACAATAGCTGGGAAATGGCAGAGTCTAGAATGAAATGCAGTTGTTTAACTCTGTTTCCTGCTCTGTGATAACTGTATCTGCACTAACTTGTAGTGTGAGTCCTTGACAACCATATTTTATATTATGAGATGACTATGTTGATTTCTTCAGCATTTCCTGCAAAATACATTGGGCAGCCACTTAAGAGTTTCTGGGGTTAAATAATACGTACTGCTAACTATTCATCTGTATCTTATTCACAATCTCTCTTCCTCATTGATTTCTGGAATGGAGCATTCACTAATCTTCATCCTCTGTTGCTCTGGAATGTTTCATCTTGAGATTGCATCCTTATACATTTAGTATACACCAAATACCTTACTCCTTCACTGATTCACGAGTATTTTAATACTCTGATATTTAGGAAGCATGGCTACTTCACATTCATTTTAAAAACATACTGTTTTTAAAATATATTTTTTAAAGTCTGAGGTTTATATTTCATTACACAAGTGCAAGTGTATGCTTCTGGGCTATGCATTCAAGTAGATGGTATCTGAGAAATCTACTAATTTTAATTAATTACCTGATGGTTAAAACCCTTGAATTATTTTTAAATAGAAAATAAGCAAAATTGTATTTTAAAAGAAAGAATGTCATAAAATTACTCATTTTTATATTACTCTGGGATTCAAGGGTAATAAATAGTTATGTAAAATCATTAAGCCCCTGGATATCTCTCTGTGTGTGTGTATGTGTGTGTGTGTGTGTGTGTGTGTGTGTGTGTGTGTGTTACATAAGTGCCCAGGAGTAATTTTTTTCTTACTCTTGAATGCTAAATTTTGGGGCATGAAGGAGTAAACTTTATGCTTAACTGTGTTTAATTTTTTTCTAACCTAAGAAAGAAAACACAGATAGTGTGAAAGATTTTGCTAAGTTCCATGCCTGACTAACACATTGTCAGGTAATTAGTGGAGATCACTGCATTGCATTCTGGGTGGAATAGGGGCTGCAACATTGGGATCTATCACAGTGCTTCACTTGTAATGAATTTCTGAAATAATTTTTTAAGGATGCTGCATATTCAGCTATAAAAGGAGCAATTTATAAATGTTTTAGAGATAGCAGCTGATTTGAACGTTTAAAATTATGTAAATGATTCTGAACATTCCTCCCTACCAAAGATCTATAAGTAAAGACATACAAGTTTATTTCCAAAAGTGTCACTCTATGTAAATAAGCTCTGAAACATTATGATTGTTTCAAATTTTTAGAAATCTGGTTACTTTTTATGCTAGGTTTCACACTGGATTCATTACATAGAATTAGGAGGTTGTTTATTTTTGTTGAATTTTGTACAAATTCAACCACAAGGCATATTTCACTATGAAATAGAGGAAGAACTTACTTAAAATAGTTTTCTTTCAGTTTGGTTTCTGTATCTGACAGTATGACACGAAATCCATCAAACAGTAAAACAGAAGGAAAAAAATTCTCTAAGCATATACATTCGTGGACACATAAATCAAACCGCAAACCCTACAGAGTTAAGAAAATATGAATCTCTTTACTCAGTAATGGAATCACCTTGAATTCCTTAAATCAATAGTTCACTGAACCTGAAGAACAATTTTCAAGCACTGCCACATACCTAATCTGGTTTATGCAGTGTGCTAGAACTTGTTCAATAGAAGAATTTAGTTCAGCAGGTAGAAGAAAAATATCTTTACAATACAGACTGCTTAAGCACAAGATACTAGCAAACCTCAAAATTTCAGAATATTGCTGTTATCACATCAATATTTGTGGACATTGCCTAGATACTTAATAATTTGGGAAGAAATGAATCATGCTGATAAAACTAAAATCATTATAAATAAAATCTTCATTGCACTTAAAAGTTAAATAAGTCTTATTAATATATGTATGATTATTTTTCACTTTACACCAGAGTAGGAAGAATACAACATACACAATAGTGATCCCTTATGTGGTAACTCGTATACAACAGAGATTCTATTTAAAATTTTAAGTGGATATTTCAGCCTTCCTAGAACTCAGACTATTCTAAAACTCAATAGGAACGAGCTATCTTTTGAAACCATTTACAAACCTAACTCCAAAGAAATATTTTTGTCTATCTAAAGTGGAATTATCTTATAAGCAGTCCTCTAAAACCCTAATTTTTCTATACTTTTGAAAGTTTTTAACTGGAATATTAATTTTGAAGAAAAAGTGGGTCACTGAGTACACTTAGGTAAAGAATGAATTTTTCTTGTAGTTCCATTACTCTCATTTGAATCTTCCTTCCCTCAGAAAAATTTTAAAAAGCTATTACTAACTTGCCATTGATATTAACAAATAAATTAAGAATTTTGCTATCTTCAAAATTAAGAGAAAAAAGTTCACCTCCCTGCCTACTATCACCTAGTGAGATGATCTATAAACAAAGTTTTTCTGTAAAACTGTAACTGAGGAACTCACATTGGCTTCTCTTTTTTCTACAGTTTTCAAAGTGTAATGAATTTTTTATTATCATTCATTTAATTCCACGTAGGTTTATTCTTGCTGATAACATGATCTATTGTTCTCTGAGCCATGCTGAGATTGCCATTTCTTAAACAGACAGCACTTATTGGAAATTAAACCTCTACTAATGTATTATAATTATTACTTGAGGGTAATTTGCTGCTCCAGCAGGGAGTCACAGCCAATGTGATGGTAACGTTTCTTCCAGGGAGCTGTTAATATTTCTTCTATGCTGAAATCCACATAATGGATCTTGCCTAGGGCTGATTAATGATTTCAGAGCTGGAACAGTGATTTGTAGCTAAATCGGTCCTCACCGGAGGAGATTCAGGGTTATTTCAGTCAATACTGTTAAATAAGTGTAAACAGTAACTTCAGTAACACACATGTAATCTAATAGGTAAGAAAGAATAGCAATAAAAGGAAGTAAATAATGGCAATGCTGCACTTTCTGCAGTTCATTTACACTTATAACAGATACAGGGAAGAAACACACTGCAGTGTCATCAAACCCATGGAATTACTTCACTGCAACACATTTTTTTCTGCATTGAAAAAGCAATTTCCCAAACAAGTAAAAGCAAATTGAGCTAAGTGCATAAAATAAATCAGCATCTTTCCCTCCTTTCTTTCTTTCTTTTTTATATCACCTTCTTCACTAAAGAAGAAATTGAACAAATAACTTGGAGTGAAACTTGGGCAAGACAAATTTCAAATATGGAAAAAGGTTTCATTTAAAATAACACTCCACAAGCACACAGAGTTCCAACATTGCCCATGCTGCCCAAGCTCCAGGGAATTCATCTTCACATGAAATGATGCAGGCATAGATATCACAAGAAGTAACCTTGAGATCTCTTTCCCCAGAGTCCTACAAGGGGAATGTATAGAATCAAGACTCTCTAGTCACTGAATTTAATTCTTCTTTGTTAATGTAAAGTCAATATCAATAAAAAGGCAGTGATACAATTACAGTTAAGGCCATTATTACAGACCTCAATGTGCATCTTTCAACTTGTATTTCACTAGGGAGTCCTGTCTCCCATGATCCAGAGATTTTTAAACATTGTGATGTGCATTGTTTGTCTGAGGTCCCTGGCTTTTAAAAAATACTCTGTCTCTGCAGATGACATGATTGTATATTTATAAAACCTTATCGCCTCAGCCCAAAATCTCCTTTAGCTGGTAAGCAACTTCAGCACAGTCTCAGAATACAAAATCAATGTGCAAAAATCACAAGCATTCCTATACACCAATAACAGACAGAGAGTTGATCATGAGTGAACTCCCATTCACAAATGGTACAAAGAGAACAAAATACCTAGGAATACAACTTACAAGAGATGTAAAGAACCTCTTAAAGGTGAACTACAAACCACTGCTTAAGGAAATAAGAGAGGACACAAACAAATGGAAAAACATTCCATGCTCATGGATAGGAAGAGTCAATATCGTGAAAATGGCCCTACTGTCCAAAGTAATTTCTGGATTCAATTCTATGTCTATCAAGCCACCATTGACTTTCTTCACAGAATGGGAAAAAACTATTTTAAATTTCATATGGAACCATAAAAGAGCTCACATAGCCAAGATAATCCTAAACAAAAAGAACATAGCTGGAGGCATCATGCTACCTTACTTCAAACTATATTATAAGGCTACAGTAACCAAAGCAGCATGGTACTGATACCAAAATAGAGATATAGACCAATGGAACAGAACAGAGGCCTCAGAAATAATGTCACACATCTAAAACCATCTGATCTTTGACAAACCTGACAAAAACAAGCAATGAGGAAAGGATTCCCTATTTAATAAATGGTGTTGGGAAAACTGACTAGCTATATGCAGAAAGCTGAAACTGGATCAGTTCCTTATATCTCATATAAAAATTAACTCAAGATGGATTAAAGTATCTAAATCTACAAAAACCCTGGAAGAAAACCTAGGCAATATCATTCAGGACATAGGCATGGGCAAATACTTCATGACTAAAACACCAAAAGCAATGGCAACAAAACTGATAATTGACAAGTGGGATCTAAGTAAACTAAAGAACTTCTACACAGCAAAATAAACTATTATCAGAGTGAATAAGCAACAGAATAGAAGAAAATGTTTGCAATCTATCCATCTGACAAAGGACTAATATCCAGAATCACAAATAACTTAAATAAAATTACAAGAAATAAACAACCCCATCAAAAAATAAGCAAAGGATATGAACAGGCACTTCTCAAAAGAAGACATTTATGTAGCTAACAAACATAATTGAAAAAAATATCAGCATCACTGGTCATTAGAAAAATGCAAATCAAAACCACAATGAGACACCATCTCTTGCCAGTTAGAGTTGCAATCATTAAGAAGTCAGGACACAACAGATGATGGAGAGGATGTGGAGAAATAGGAACACTTTTACACTGTTGGTGGGAGTGTAAATTAGTTCAACCATTGTGGAAGACAGTGTGGCGACTCCTTAAGGATCTAGAACTAGAAATATCATTTGACCCAGAAATCCTCTTACTAGGTGTATACCCGAAGGATTGGAAATCATTCTGCTAATATAAATGCACACATATGTTTATTGTAGCACTATTCACAATAGCAAAGACTTGGAACCAACCCAAATGCCCATCAGTGTTAGAATGCACAAAGAAAATGTGGCACATATACATCATGTAATACTTTTCAGTCCCCCCAGAAAAGGATGCGTTCATGTCCTTTTCAGGGACATAGATGAAGCTGAAAACCATCATTCTCAGCAAACCACAGGAACAGAAAACCAAACACCGAATGGTCTCACTTATAAGTGAGAGTTGAATAATGAGAACACATGGACAGAGGGCATGGAACATCACTCACCAGGGCCTGCCAGGGGGTGGAAGGTTAGAAGTGGGATAACATTCAGAGAAATAACTAATGTAGATGACAGGTTGATGGGTGCAGCAAACCACCATGGCACGTGTATACCTATATAACAAACCTGCACATTCTGCACGTGTCCAGAACTTAAAGTATAATAATAAAAAAAAGTATTGCATGTCTGCTCAATTGTAAAAAAAAAAAAATTAAAAATAAACTAAAATTGCATAGGCTTTGAGTGGCTGCCTTCAAAAAAATGCTCTTTAAATTATTTTTTTCTAATTGTTGAGGGTACATAGTAGGTTTACAAATTTATGGGACACATGAGATGTTTTGATACAGGCATGCAATACACGGTGATCACATCATGGAGAATGGAGTATTCATCTCTCAAGCATTTATCCTTTGAGTTACAAATAATTCAATTACGTTCTTTAAGTTACTTTATAGTATACAATTATTATTGAATATAGTCACCCCTGGCTTTTGGCTATCAAATTTAATTAATAAGCAACTTCTAACTAATAGTGTAAGAAAAAGAAGAAATACTTGTGGGTTAAAGAGCTGAGAGTCTAGATATACCCTGATTGTGTGCACAGCCATTGAAATGACTGTGAAGTCAAAGTGAGAACTGCTGATACCATTACCAGCTAAATAACATAATTCCAGGTAAAACATAGAGGATGGGCTGCCACTTATTCTTAGGTTTTTAAATGCCTGGCAGATTCCAGACTCAGAGAAATCTCTCAAAGAAATATCAGTGCATTTTGTAAAAATGCAACAAGAGCTATAACAATTGGTGTTAAGTTTCTGCAAATTATACTCAGCTTCCTTTCTACTCGCAACTTCTGTGTATACTAAACAGCTCTCTCTCACACACATCTCTCTCATACACACTTGTGCATATACACACACATCACTTGAGTCAATGGCTTTTATTCTTCAATGAGAATCAGTACAAAAGCACACATTAACCTTCACTTAAATCAAAACAAAGTGGTTCCTCAGTTAATAGAACTAGGTATGACACATCTCACACCCCTCTCTCTCATACACACTTGTGCATATACACACATCACTTGAGTCAGTGGTTTTTATTCTTCAGTGAGAATCGGTACAAAAGCACACCTTACCCTTTCCTTAAATCAATACAAAATAGTTTGTCAATTAATAGACCTAGACATAACACGTGAAGTTTTTTCTTTTTTCCAATAAGCTCAGAAAGTCAAGTCCCAAGGAAAAAACGTCTCCCTTTGATAATAAAATAGTTTTTTGACAGACCTTCCATAATGACCTCTAAACATATTTTACACTGGTGATTTGAAGTCAAACTTCTTGGGTTCATAGCCCTTCAGTTTGTGTTTTCAATAGGTTTATTAAGATATAATTCATATATCATTTGCCTATTAACATGTACAATTATTTGCAAAAATATTCACAGTCATGAACCCGTTTCTATCACCCAGTTTTGGACCATTTCATCTCAACCCATACCATACTCTTAATTCACAACCCCTTTCACCTAGTACTGAGCAACCATTAATTTGTTTTCTGTTTCTATCCATTTGCCTATCCTGGATATTTCATAGAAATAGAATAACACAGTATGTGGTCTTTTCTGCCTAGCGTATTTCACTTACCTGTTTTCAAGTTTCATCCATGTTGTAACATGCATCACTCTCTTTTTATTGCCAAATAACATCTAATTATAAGGATATAACACATTTTGCTTATCCATCCATCAGTTGGTGGATATTTGGGTTGTTCCCACTCTTTCAGTATTATGAATAATGCCATTATGAACATGTGTGTACTATTTCTGTATGGACCTACGCTTTAATTTTTTACGTATATTCTTAGGAGTCAAATTGTTGGGTCATGTATTATAGTTGACATTTTGAAGAACCACTAAACTACTTTCCAAAGCTGCAAGGTTATCTTACATTCTCATAAACAATGTCTGAGGATTCCATTTTTTCTTCCATATCTGTTACTTTCTTTCTTTTGGATTATAACAACCATAGTGGATGTGAAGTGGTATTAAATTGTGATTTTTATGTGCATTGCCTTAATGACAGATGATATGAAATGTCTTTGTATGTGTTTATTGGGCATTATGATATATATATATATATATATATATATTTCAACCATTTTCAATTTTTTGTCATTTCTGAGTTGTAAAAATTCTTTTCATATTCTAGATACATGTCCTTTATCAAATATTTGATTTAAAAATATTTTCTCCTGTACTATGGGTTGTCTTTCACTTTATTGATGATGTCTTTTGATGCACAAATACTTCTGATTTCGCTAAAATCCGATTTACCTAAATTTTATTCTGTCGATTGATTTGGTATCATGTTCAAGAAGTCTTTGCATAACTAAAGGTTATGAAGATTTACTGCTGTGTTTTATTCTACAAATCTTACAGTTTTGGCTCTTAAATGTTGGTAATAATGCATTTTGAGTTATTTATATTTGAATATTATGAGGAAGGAGTGCAACTTTTTATTTTACATGTGGATATCCCAATGTCTCAGCAACATTTCTGAGGAGTTTTTAATACTGAACAATGTAACTGCCTCTTCTAAGCCTCTGTCTCTTAATCAGTAGGATGGGGTTGATAGATAAAATGCCTCATTCACTCAGTTGTTTTCCAGATTAATTAAATTCAGTAATACACATAAAATGTCTCACATTGTTTAATACATAGTACTTGCATTTTAGCTCTTAATAGATCTCTACAGGGTACTATATCTAATCCAAGTGTTTTCTGCTCATTATAACACTTGCTATCACGCAAAATATTCTATTGTTAAAAATATTGTCTTTTTCCTTACCCCTCTGCCCCAAAATTTGTCTCTATGTGAATTTCTCACTTAGCTACCACTGAAATACCTGATGAGGTAATTCGTACTTAAAAATGAAAAGTGATAAACTAATGTTATTCTTTAATAGAATTATGTTGTTATTATGTTGAGACAAATATAGTACAGTAAAATTTCTCCACACTTATTTTATTTTATTTTTCTTTTTGAGACAGGATCTCACTCTGCCACCCAGGCTGGAGTGCAGTGGCATGATCTTGGCTCACTGCAATCTTAGCTTCCTGGGCTCAAGTGATCCTTCTGTCTCAGTCTCTCAAGTAGCTGAGATTACAGGCACAAGCCACCAACACCCAGGATATATATATATTTATTTTTTTTATCTAGATGGGGATTTGCCATGTTGCCCAGACCAGTCTCGAACTCCTGAGCTCAAGTGATCTGCTCGCCTTAGCCTCTCAAAGTGCTGGGATTACAGGCAGGAGCCACTGCCCCTGGCTCATGCTCCACACATATTTTAAGTTTGCTCTATAATCCTGTGTTATCATTTATTCATTTGCGTATTAAAGGCTTCTAAATCATGTGTCCTCTATTAACATAAAAAGACTATCTGAATATAATAAAATGTTGATTTATTACTAATTATGTCTTCAAAAAGAAAAGCAAATGCAGAAGGAAGTTTTAATCACAAAAAAGGCTGTATCGCTTTCCTAATCTTGCTAAGTTTCATGTACCCTGTAGTTTATTGTGCATTTTTGAAAGATGCCTTGAGATGGCAAATTCTCTAAGTCAAGGAAAGTCTATGACAATAGAAGGCAGGGAGAATTTATAATTAGCTTCATGTATTGCATTTGTAAGTTACCAGCTGTGTGACTGACAAGACTGTTTTACTCAGCATCTTCCCGTTTCATTGTGTGAGAGTAACAAGTAACATCCAGGAGATAAATGAGAATTAAATGAGATAGTGTGAGTGGAATCCAGTCAAGATGTAGAGCATTTGACAAAATATATTAGATAGTCATAAGTTAATTCCTACTTGAGAACGAAAAATCAGGATAATTTAGACTAAAATTGTTATTTACAAATGTAAACATATAATTATTTTAACATGTTTAAAACATCTTAATAAGTCATATGGGTATAATAATAAAGAAGATTATAATTGTAGAATTATATGAATATTCAAATTATTCTCACATCTTTTGAATTTAAAAAATTGTAAATTACTACAGCTAGAAATGTCTCCCTTCCACTTTGCATTTGTCTAGTGCAGATTTTTAGATTAATTGGCCAAGTAATAGTGGATCCTGCAGTGATGGAACATTTCTATTATATTCTCTTCTCTGTAACCAATAATACCATCTGGCAACCTGAGTGTTTTTCTCATCACTACAAGTCAGAGGAGTGTGTAATTATCTCACTGAAAAGAAATTTCTGAAGAAAAGCAAATATAAGAAACATTCTTGTGCACTGGATGAAAAAAGTGTGCCAAAAATTATAGGTTGTTTTATAACTTTATATAAAGCTACAAAAAGTAAACACAAATAAATATCATCAAAGAAAGCATAATGCTGTATACTTTGAATGACTGATATCTCATATATTTGAGGTTTTTGACACATAGATAGGTTTGAACTCTGTGACTGAGAATCTCACTCTTGAATTAATTAGAAAGATGGTGTTTTGCATATGAAAAAATGCTCATCATCACTGGTCATTAGAGAAATGCAAATCAAAACTACATTGAGATACCAACTCACGCCAGTTAGAATGGCGATCATTAAAAAATCTGGAGACAAAAGATGCTGGAGGGGATGTGGAGAAATAGGAACACTCTTACACTGTTGGTGGGAGTGTAAATTAGTTCAACCATTGTGGAAGACAGTGTGGCGATTCCTCAAGGACCTAG